>JANHFL010005144.1:32438-53202 GCA_032468155.1 Oxyrhabdium leporinum
TGAATGCCATGAATTCACAGTAACTAAATAAAGAGGGGTTTTTTGGGACAAGGAGTCTGTTTCTTGGTTCTGCTAAGGCTGGGTCAGAACAGTAGCAAGATTACTTTATGCACAGAAATGGAAGGATGCTTCAGTCCTCACAATGAATGAATGGTTGCAAAAGCTGATGGAGTTAGCAGAGATGGACAAATTCACTGCTTTGATGAAAGAAAAAAAACACAAGAACTTTTGTTTCTACTTGGAAACTACTTCTGGACTTTGTGCTTGAGATGGAAAAAAATGAAACTTTGATTTTGGGTTTTACCGATTAGATAGATCCGTTGTTATAGAAATGGCTAGTTTATACTACTATGTAAAAGTAAAAAGTTAAGGTTCAATGTTGCTTCTTATTCTACTGCACCAAAGGGAGTTGGAAGTCAATGCCTTTTCTTTCTTTTCCCCTTCTTCTCTACACTTTTCTGTTCCCTTTCCTCTCTCCTATTTTTCCAATTATTTGCTTCTGTATTTTTGTATTTTATATTATAAAGTAATAAAAAGGATTAACATGGAAACATTGCACCAATACTTACTTTCCAGCATAAATCTCTCCCTTCTCAAACTTGGTTTAATCTCAAGAACTATTCACAGCATCGGTCCTCTCATTCAACTCTTCCATAGCGTGATGTTTGCCAGATGTGTTGAAAGTACAAAAGGCCTATCATCTATGCTGGCAAAAAGAGGTGCTTGCTGCCATCTAATAGTTGCCCAGATTTTTGCAGCCCAGTACAATATGCCCAGTACAATATGCTTACTGTAGTTTACAGTTCTCAAAATTCCCAATATGGCTTTGAGAATTCTGGGAGATGTTCCAGGCCCCCTAGAAGTGCTCCTGAGGGGCAGCTGGCCTTACCTGTGGTTAGAATGCAGTATTACAGGCTAACTCTGTCCACAGCCTCGAGTTTGATCCTGACTGGCTCAAGGTTGACTCATCCTTCCATCCTTCCAAGGTCGATAAAATGAGGATCCAGATTGTTGGGGGCAATATGCTGACTCTGTAAGCCACCCGGAGAGTGGGGTGAAGGGGTGGTATATACAGTAAGTGTAAGTGCTATTGCTATTGGTATTACCTGGACATAGGGCATATGCCACTATATTATGCCTTCGCTCCAAGAACATCTGTAGGGCTCAGAATGTCTGGAGTAGCTTCAATGTGGCACAGAGAGCAGAAATTCTGCTGGTACTGTAATCTCCAATTAGAAAAGCTGCATTGAAGAAGTGTCTGCCTGCCATACAAAGTCTCAGATGATAAAGTATGCCTACAAATAATGGCCTAGCTCTAGAAATAACTTGATGGGAGGAAAGCTCGTGTCTTGCAGCCTGTGTGGTCTCATTAACAACTTTACTTTCAGCTCTTTTCCCTGGTAGCTAATGACTTCTCAAAGCAATTCCAAAAGCTTTTGGAAAGTCTTTAGGAAAGCAACGGCCTCTGTAATACCTTCTGCAACAGGTGGTGGGCAACCAGTGTGATTAAAGCTCTTTGATTAACACACAAACCTTGTTTCTGGTGTAGCCGGAGATGGGTGCACTTGGGGAAATATCTGCTTGACAACTTCGAAGGCTGCTGTGACAAACTGCTCATATATCAATTAGCTTCCTCAGTAAATGTCACCTGATATCTAGTTGTTTGTACAAACTGGAGATCCAATTAACCTGACATTGTCGCTGCTGGCAGCTGGAGCACCCCCTCCCCCGTTTCCAATTTTCTAGGTAGAACTCAACAGGACAGCATCACTAGATGAGGCTCACAGCTCTGGGGCTGCTTCCTCGTAGCTTGTTTAGCTGCGGTTAACTGAATTATGTTTTATTCCTTAAACTTGATTTTCTGGATCCACATGATATATTGAACCACAGTTAACCCCTTTGGCTGGGTTCTTGTGATAAAGCTAAAGGTTTCCCATGTCCGGTTGTATTTGACTCTAGGGAGTGGTGCTTGTCTTCATTTCTTAGCCAAGGGAGCCAGCGTTGTCCTAAGACCCTTTCCTTGGTTACGTGGAATATGGAATGCTGCTACCTTCCCACCCAAGTGGTACCTATTTATCTACTTGCATTTGCATGTTTTCTAACTGATAGGTAGACAGGAGCTGGGGCAAGTAATGGGGGATCACCCCGACACACGGCACTTGGGTCTCGAACCTGAGCTGTCAGCTTCCCAGCTGACAAGCTCAGCATCTTTAACCGCTGAGCCGTTGCACTTCATGGGCTAATGCAATAAGTTGGCTGCATTGTGCAAACACCGCCAAGTGTCAAACATTTGCAAAATGAGCGGCTCCTTGTTTCCTTGAGGGTCCAGGATATCTGAAGGGCTATACCTACAGGACCTCCTATCAGTTGCTCATCACTGGACAACCTGTCCTGGATTCCTTCATCTAGTAAGACACAGGGTCTTCTGCCTGGCTGCCCCTTATTATCGAAATTGTTCCCATAATTGTCCAGGATTAATGGCGGACCATCATGGACAGATGCAAAGTTTCTATTTGATTGGGCTTTTGATGGCTTTAATTAAATCTGACTTGGTTTAAATCTGGCTTGGTTTTTAATCTGACTTGGTTTAAAAGTAGTTTTTCAGCATTCATTTCCATTTGCATCAAGAGGATATGTCCTGTGGGCAGAAAGGCAGATACTACCACTGGAGAGGAAGAGGAGGATAAACTACTTTGATGAACATGGTACTATACAGGGAGGGAGGGAGGGAGGGAGGGAGGGAGGAATTCTATAGATATGAAATGCTGATAGGTCCTATCACAACCCCAGTACAGATGCAGCTAAAAGATACGGCCTATCTCCAGACGCTTTTACTAGAAGGTTTTGCAGTGCATGGACTGTTTCATAATACAGACTTCTGTTCTAGTGGGGGCATTGATCTGGTCTGGGATCAAAAGTGAGGCTGTTGCAGGGGTTCTCCTGCAAATGCTTAGTTCTGCATAGAACAGACACATTCCCTCAGTGGAATCATTGAACTTGCAAGAATGCTGCTGGCTGAACACCAGCCAAAGAAAGCCTGAGAGTCTTGGCATTCTTTGGAGAACATGATCCTTCCCCCCCAAAAAAAAGGATATGTACTTTTAGGAAAGGGGTGAGTAGGGAGAAAACCTCTCTCACTGCACCCCAGAGTAGTTCTCCTGTCACAGAGCTGCAAGCTCCAGAGTTCTGAATATAAATCCTTTGCAGCCAACCCTTTACTAGTCCGGTCGCATTGACAGCGAAGATTGTTTTTTTAATGGGCGAACATAATTTAAATGTATGATTTATGAATCTTCTGATCTATAGGAGGTTTGCAAGGACAGAATGTTCTTATGGTAGTGATTCTCATTTAATGATTATATATACAACTACAGACGCGTGTGAGAGCAAATTGTACGGGATCAGTGAAAGGTGTGTAACGGGGATCTGACCTGAAGCAACTCCAAAGTTTCCTTCTCACACAAAAAATAATGGGAGTGATAGCAGAAGAGGTTCTCCTTGGTCAGTGGTCTGGGGCACCTTTGTGTCACCTGGTGCCAGCACTGTCATCCAGCAGGGACTATTCTGGGTAGGGATAATGAGATGAAATGGGACCAACTTCAGCTTTCTCAGAATCTAGCCAAGAAATCAAGCTCTTTTCCCTAGCTTCATCCCTAGTCAGAAGGTTGGTTTTTTAAAAGACATTGAATAATCCTTATTATTCAGAACTTCTAATTTTCCTTAAGCCGCTTGGAATGATTCATGACAAATGTATTATTATTAAAAATAAAATAAAAACTTATTTTAAAAAAGAATGTATTATGATCACTATGATCATGATTTATCACTTACATCTTTATGTACACTGAGAGCTTATGCACCGAAGACAAATTCCTTGTGTGTCCAATAAAGAATTCTAAGTGTTCTAAGGGAATTCTAAGGAAGCATGCCTGCTCAACATCATTCTTCCCAATATAGTTTGAGATGAATTAATAGCTATAGTAAGTAACAATATCTTACTCTCAAAGAGTATGAAACCTGTGGCTGGTGGTGAGTTGGTAAATATTTAAGAGCCGGCTCTGCTAGCTTTTCTGTCGCTACTGTCCCATTCCACCAGCCATGGAAGAGCTGATTGGCATGCTAAGTGTCTAACCGTTTGCAAAATTACTGAAAATTTAACAGTTGGTTCTTGTGAGCCAAAACGAGCTATGCAGCACACCATTCATTGTCTGTGGCCCTCCAGATGCTGCTGAGCTACACTGTCCGTTGTCCCTCTCTATTGGATGGGGCTCCTGGGAGCTGTAGTTCAGCTGAATGGCCACATGTGCTTTAAATACTGGTCTGTGGTTTAAGAAATAGTGTCCTTCCCAAATGGGGTTGGAGGGGGGAGGAGGAAGGGAACGCTAGATAGGAAGAGGCATTTTGGTATCTAAAATAGCTTATCTCCACAATGATCTTTGGTGCCATTTCCTAGCTGTTGTCCAAAATTTCATTAGAACATATGGTGTGTTTTTCCAGCAAGATAACCTTCCTGTCCTAATCACTATACTATTACCTTTAGCTGGAGGAAACGCAAGTCTCAGATGAGAGAAAGAAAAATGATGGGGCAATGAATTGACAGCACCAGCATGAGAAGAAAAGGCAGGCAGAACTGAAATGATTGAAGGAGGGAAGGACGGTGAGAAGAGGTAGGATACTTCAGGAGAAAATGGGAAGGTAATAAAGAGGAAGGAGAATAGGGGCAAATGAGGGAGGAGAGATGGAAGAAAAAAATAAGGTAAACAACAGAGATTTAAACCTTTCTCCTTAAGTTAGCTTTTCCTAGATTCATTACATTACAGTTCCTATCTTTCCAAGATCAATTGTTGGGGATTTGTAGCCCATCCTCAGGCAGTCTCCCAAGAGGGGGGGTGGGGGGAGAGAAATGCATTGCTTTCTCCCATCTAGAAAGTTTCTTCATATATTTCTGGGGGGGGAGGAGGAATGTGCAGAAGTGGCTCCTGTCCTGCTAGAGAAGAAAACAGCAAGGTTCTCACTTCAGGAACCATGTTCCCTTCCCCCATTTCTGCAGTTCATCCTTGATATTCAGCCTGGTAGTGTTCCTTTGGGAAAGGAAGAAGTTGCTGGCAAGATTGGATAAATCTCCAAAGAGAAGTTATATATTTTAGGAAAGTAAAGCAATGCAACTAAATTAATAAAAAAAGGAAGGCATTCCAAGAACATTCTCAGCAAACCATGTCAACACTGTACCGAGAAGAGGACATCAGAAAGAAAAAGGGTGAGCGCAATGCAAAAAAAAGCCAAAGAATTGAGGGGGGGTCTTTCGAGCTTGGTTGTTTTCTTCAGATGTTTCATTACCCAAACCAGCTAACATCAGCAGTGCTAGTTTGGTAATGAAATGTCTGCAAGAAAACAACCAAGCTCAGAGAGCACCAAGGACCCCTCATTTCAACCCTGAGCTACAAATATTCTCCTTTATTGATAGTCATAGAATTGCCATGATTGTGGGAAAAGAGAAAAGTAGCAGTGCAGATTTGGGGAGGATGAAGCATCCCCCTCACCCAGCTAAGTTAATCTACTTTGTGAGACCATCTCCCTTTCTCCGTTCCTTAGAACATCCTGTTCCCATCCAGCTCTTCAGGGCATGTTGCTGGCATCAGACACAGATTGGCCAGGCGTTCTGAAGTGTAATCAATCAAATAAATAGAACTATAGAGGAAAACAGGCTGAATTTTGTCAAGCAGATATTAAAAATACAGTGACTGATGGTTAAACAAAAGACCTGACCCTGAATATAACTACGGGAGGTGATAAGAATTAAGAATTGCATCCCAGGGGTACTCATTACAAGACTTTCCAAATTATTTTATTTTTAAAAAATATAGGTAGAATGGGAAAATGTGTTTGCCAAATGGTAAGTGGCTGCAAGAGGCACCAGACTAATGAGATACTGAACTACTTCATCTGGAGAGAAGATTGTATATATATTAGAAATACTGGCACCTATAAGAAATCATGATGGCATCCGAATGATGCCATGCACGTAATGACACCAACACATAATGCAGTGATTGTTACTTGCATCATGACCACCTACACAAGTCTATTCTTGCATGATGATGTCTGCCCATGTTCAGCAGGCATCTATCTCCATCTGGAGCTCAATCCTGATGGGGCTCAAGGGTGACTCAGCCTTCCATCCTTCCCAGGTTGGTAAAATGAGGACCCAAATTGTTGAGGGTAATATGTGACATTGTAAACCACCCAGAAAGTGCTACAAAGCACTGTGGGGTGGAATATAAGTCTACAATAAGTTACAATTTGCAATAAGTTACAATTTGTTTGGATTCCTGCGATATTCTATGGCTTGAAAGATCTGGCATTCAGGAATCAAGGAACATCTGATAAGGAACAATTGAAGAAAAGAGAAACCTTTACAAAAGATCTTGTTAAGAACCAAACCAAGTAAACTAAATTATGGCTTAGTGCAGACTAAATCTAAATTATTTATAGCAGAGGTTCCCTAGCTTTCTCTGCTCATGATGCCCTTCACATCTCAGTAATATTTTTACAGTGCTCCCAGCAAATCTGGGGTATCACTGGGAACTCACTAACAGTACTGTAATTGTTCCCCACCCCCCCCCGTTCAATAGTATCTTATTCTTGGAGACTGCTTGAACAAGTCCCTTAAAATTTGGTGGCTAATCAGTCTTTTTTCAGAAAATATTTGACTGGTTGATAGCTTAAAAATTCAAAAATAAATCAACAGATTACAATTGTAATATAAGATTGTATTAATACTATATTTAGAATAAATATCTGATTAAAATGAGAGAAGGAACGGACATAATGGGGATGAGAAAATGAAATATGAGAAGGCTGTTTTGTCAAATGTTATTTCCCTTTAACTCTCTCTCTCTCTCTCTCTCTCTCTCTCTCTCTCTCTCTCTCTCTCTCTCTCTCTCTCTCTCTCTCTCTCTCTCTCCCCTCCTTTTACTTGGATAATTGGGATTCAGGAAGCGAAAAACAACAAATTTCTGGGTCTCTGCCTTGTAGAGTTGTAACCACCAGAGGTGGCTTCTAACCAACCACATCTGTGATCGACCAATGTTCAGTTCTTTTGAGATTGCAACTCTTTTCACACTTGTGTAGGAAGCCCCCACCCAGATTAAAATATTATTTATTCTTAATTTTAATAGTGGCAGAATATTATATTTCCCAAAAGGAGAAATGGAGAAACCTGTTCTTAAAGGCAAACAGCAGCCCCAGTCTTCCTGCAGAAGAGCAGAAGAGACTGGTCTTTAGGAATGCAGATTTTGTATCCGATCAGAAAGGCTGGGCCATCCTATTCATAAACAAAACACCTTCAGCCACAGCTCCCCCAGGATGGGATTAAGAATTTACATACCCCACCCAAATTCTAAGAACGGGACATGACCTCTGGGACATAATATGATTAACCCACCACCATTAGAATAGCAAAAGGCAAAAGGCTTACTACATTGCACAACCCCCTGGAGCATCTCAGAACCCTATAAAAATCCAGCCATTCCTAAGTCAAGGGGTCAACCAACCCAGAAACATTTGCTGACGTCACTGACATTTCTGGAAACCAAATAAACAGAGTCCTTCTTTCCAATCAGCCTCCATTTTATTTCCAGCATCTTTTTCCCAACCTGGAGCCGGACCGGATTTTTGTTCCAACACTTGCTAATGAAAAGGTGAATGAGCACCATCAGCCAGCCACCTGCATCTTATGCCCAAAAGCCCTCTGAAGGTAAATTAAGACCGACCCTTTTGGCACTAAAGAGAATCGCACCTCTGTAACTGCTACTCTCATCTTGTTTTGCAGCCAGCTGGCAAATAAGAAGCACATTTACATGCACACACACACACACTTCTTATTTCGAATGAAGTTTTAGAGAAAACCTGTGTAATACACTATGCTGGGAATGCTGATGAAAAGTGAGTTTGAGAAAAACATGCAAAAAGAGCTGACCATCATTGTACCTGCCCCGTCCAGTTTGCTACCAAACAGGCAGATGATGGACCCATAGCTCTGGGAACTGAGCTTACTTTGAAATGAAGGACTCGGGGAAGGAGGCATTCAAGTGGCAGAGAGAATAGCAGGATCTTCGCTCACAAGGTGTGAAAATCTAATCAGTGAAACAGCACAGTCTGTTCAAATCAGTTTCCCAGCAACGAGGCCACCAATATTGGGATTGCCTATTAACATCAGTGGTTAAGGTTTTTTTCATATTTTTTTTTGTTTGGCGCAGTGGGAAAAATAAAGCATGAGAAGTATATCATCCCTTATTTTCTTGCTGAATTACGGTTTGTGCGACCCCAGCCTTCTATTGTGAGTTGCAGTTTGCTGGAACCACATGTGGCCCATACCTGTTTTAAAGAGAGATGGCACCATGAACACCATTGTTGTGTTGTTGTCTTCCTCAGCTGGACTTCTCCTGAAGCAGAATCCTTGCTTTCCACTTCTAGGGAGGCCCATTATGAAGAGCAGCCCAGAAAATCTTCTTCGGAGATTTCAAAGCTATTGGTATTCGTTCATATCCAAACTCTGGGTATACAACTGGTTCCTTCAGCCCTTCCTACGAATGGGTTAACTCTGCTGTCAGACAATGTTTGCTTGTAGGAGCCAGTCTTTGTAGACAACTGTTTTTGTCCTTTGTTTTTAAGCTCTTGCTTTTAAAAACCCTGAGAATAATGAACTTTAGACTCTATCCCATCCTTGACATCCTTCTTTTGTTGGCTAAGGGTCTCAGGCATTACAGAGATGTAATGCCATCCTTCTATGTCAGCCCTTTCAAGGTAGATGAGGCAAAGAAACCAATGCCACATACAAAAAGTACTACTTTTATTGTAAATGTATAGTATCAGAATCTTGCAAGCCAGAATGAGCTTCCCTCTCCTTTCCTTTACTTTTATGAGAATTAGGGAGTTTGTCTGAGACATTTATTCACATTACATTCTTGTCTCAGACGCAGACCTCTTTTATCTGACCATTGCCTTGGTAGCTTCCTCCAGCCCCTCAAGGCCATTCCCTCTTTGCTTTACACCTCTGATTGGGCAGAACATTATATTGCATGACCTCTGCTGTCTCCACTGCCAATCTCTCTTCTGCTTCCATAAATTCCCTCTTACCTGACTTTCTTCCACGGTGATCTTAGGTAAGAGAATCTAAGAGATTTTGCAAATGTGACTCTAGTCAAATTAAACTCTAGTATAGTTAAGGAGTCCTGTCCCACCATGGACCGGGTAAAGAGTTAAAGGTAATGTCATCAAGGCAAGACCTGAAAAATAGATGTTGCAGCATGTTTACGCCATGGTTAGGGACAAGTAGTCTTTGTCACCTTATTGCACTTCTTATTTTTTTAAAAAGTAAGAAACTCTCTTGCTTCATATCAGGCCATTGATGCATCTAGTACAATGACGGCAAAACTTTGGGGTTTGGCATGTTGAAATTTGGCAAAATGCGTAAGTTGACTTTGCTGGCATGTCGTACATGCACACAACAAAAGGAAAACAATTTTCTACCTCTCTCCTCCCTCCCCATCTAGGCCCTCGATGACAGTGTTGAGGCTAGGCCTGAAGTCAAGAGCTGGGCCTCAACTTCAGTCCTGGCATCATCACTGCCACTCAAAAAGGTCACCTTGCATAGTTGAGTGGGAACTCATCTCCCACCCGCCGTGGCCCTGATGGCTAAATCTGGCTCTAGGTTCTGCCTTGGTTTACCTTTTAAGCAACAGAATTGGAAGATCATTTCAAAGCAATTTATTAGAGTACTCTGATAAAATGGTGTTTCCCTAAGAAAAGGTGGGACATGGCTTACGTTTACTTTTATAGTTAACACAACAAAGAACTTCAAAGCAAAAACGGATTGGTTTAGAAATAGCCACCTGTCCAGTTAGATCACCAGAATCAAAGCATCCAGTAATATGTGAGCATAGCCATAGAAAAGAACATTGTATTCTGAGTAAAAGTAAAAGAAACATTTTCAAGGGAAAAACATCGAAATGGGTGTGAGTAAGATACATTCTCAGCGCTTCCCAAGGTTGGGCTTGAATATTTTCTTTGTTCATGGAGGCTTGAGAACAGCGGAAACTGTTATCTACAGTGTATATCCAATGCTCTCCTGCCAGTCCTGGTTTCTGAAAGAAAGGCTTTTCTTGAAGGTTAAGGTTTATGGCAAATTTATTAGCAATGCATTTGAAAAAGCAAATTTAAAATGCAAGAAACCTCGTGTTGGTTTGCCAGTGCAACAGTACTACAAAGAACATGTTTCAAGTACTACACAGTCTATCCTGTGTGGTCCTCAACCCAGCACTCCCTGGGATCTGCTTTTAGGTGCTGTTCTCTTTCTATTGACAGGCCCTGCATTCTACCCAAGGTTGCTCTCTGAGTTGCACGAGGCCTTTGTCCTTGAAGCAGCTTTGGAGAGTAGCACTTCTGCAGCCTCCGCAGCCTCTGACAACTGCACAAAAGCATGCCCTGTTCTCATATGATTTGGGGGGGGGATTCTGAGTCTGGAGCCTATGCAGGAGCATGGCCCTCTCCCTTCCAGAGAGTCCAGAAGCCAGGCAAGAGCGCACCCCATTCTCATGTGGCTTCTGCAACCTACAAAAACTGCACAAGAACAGGGTGTGCTTTCAGGTATCATTTTTGGGTGCTGGTGAATGCAGGCACGTCACCCAAAATGTCGTGACATGTCACCATTGACATGTGTGTCATAGCTGTGCCCTCACCGATCTGGCACAATCTTTGTGCGTGTTAGTCAGCAATGCCTGCCCAGAGTTCTGTGTAACCCATTTTCCTAGCCCACTCCCTGAGACTTTCTAAATGCAAACTGGAAATTGAATTGCAGACCATTTGCATGCAAACCATGGATTCTTTCGCATCATGGACATCGGGCTTGTGCAGACAATAGGTAGGAAAATTGCTGGGAAGAGGTTGGCTCTCTAGTGAAGCCCATCTTCCTGCTTTCTTTATGCTGCTGTTAGTATCCCCTGAGTTGTCTTTTAGAAGATCAGTGATAGTCCGCAATCATAAACAGTGTTGTAGGAGAAATGAAGGCAGCCTTCCTCTTGTTCCAAAAACAGGCTGCTCGTAAAAAGCTTCCCCAAACACCTGGCTGCAAGAACTAGGAGGAAAGAAACCTTTCCCCCAATATTTTGCTATGGAACTGCAGAGGCTCCCCTCTGCTGCTGCTGCTGCTCCTTCATTGCTTCAGCCTGCTCCATGTTCTTTGCTAGTCTCCCACCTCCATCTGTCACACTGTGGTTTTTCTAATGTTCATCTCCCCCAGCTCCTCTTCTTCCCACATTGCCCACAGAAGCGCACCTGGGGAGCCTTTATAATCTGTGGCACTTTGCTTTCCTGGCTTATTTTTTTCCCAAGAACATTAGAGCCAGAATGGAAGTTTGGGGGGAGTCAGGGAGGGAGGGAAAAAATGGCATTCTTTAACAGATGATTGCCACTTTGTATTGTGTACTTTGGAGATGCTGTCAAGGCTCTGCTCACCAGGTTGCACAATTCTTTGGCCTTTTGCATACGTTCGACAGACTGGCTGACGAGGGAAGGCAACTGCTCAGCCTGAAGTTCAGTTGTTATTCTCAACATGCCACCCACCGCTCCCTGTTCCTCTCCTCTTCTTTGGATCCAGGAGGGAATATTCTCTTGGTTGGAGAAGCTCATCTCCCACCCTCCTCAAAAACTGTCTTCTCCACAGACAGCCTTTGAATAAACATTTGATTTTTGTTCATCTCAAAACATTTAGCTTCATTTGCACAATGGCTGGCTAAGAAGGCAGTTCTTAAATGGGAGAAGGGGGGAGGGAATGTTTCAGGAAGAAGTCATCCAATAATTCCGAAGTTGTGGAGAACGCTTGGGTGTGGCGTTGTGGCTTTGGGAAGGTAAAGGATCACAGGAAACAATAGGTCAGTAGATGAATAATGGAGAGAGGGAGGAACTCTAAACAATGGCCAGGATGGTTGAATACTGTTGTTGTGGTGTTTACAGGTAGTGTACATCCTTGAGTCCTACTAATATTCTCCCTCTTTCAGGAAATTTTGCAAATTTTCAAAAAGACTAAACACAGTGTGTCTTTGTACCCATTACATATTCAATCCCTGCCCAGAAAATGTGAGCTTACTTGAACATACCTGTGTGCTATATTGGATGCTCTCATTCTACGAAGGCAGCAACCATCACACTCCAGGCAAGAGCTACTGCAATATACATGGGGACCCTCAGTAGAAGCGCTCTGATGGAGACAGCCGATATGGAATCTTATTGCTTTGGCAGAACCAGGCCCCTGAGGTGCATCTGGGTACAATCAAGGGGACAAGTATCTTTTACAGCTTGCCTGCTTTTGTTGTTTGGATGAAAGAGGGAGAAATAAAGGCTTTCACGATGATGGCTTGAAACAAGGTCACCTTATTTCCAGGGTCATTCACATGGTGTCTAACCCAGTTTATTCCATAACTCACCTTCCTAACAGTGCATACTTTGTACGTACCATTTCCTGAGTAAAGTTGCAAGACAAATGCCAGCTTGCCTCCTTTAATGAGCAGATTTGACTGAAGCCCAGCCTTTCAGAGAGTTAGCAGCATACCTGACAAATAAACAGCAGTACAGCAGGAGTTTCATTTTCACAGGAAGGGAGTGAACATAGACGCTACAGATGAAATCGTTTCCAAATTGACCTACCAGCTGGAAGCTTGACAGCGAATAACCCTCAGAGTGCAGTCTTGGTCACCTAGGAATGAGCCCACACAGGATTATTTTTTTTCTTATGTGTAGATGATTGAACCTTATTCACTAGTGAGAACAACTAATCAGCAGAACTATTTTTGCTTTCGGAAGTTGTGGGTGATCCGTCATTGGAGGTTTTCAAGATACGACTAGAGAGCCATTTGTATAGAATCTCCTGCCACGGGCAGGGGGTTGGACTAGAAGACTTCCAAGAGTCCTTCCAACCCTATTATTATACGTTCTAAACCTCAAGCACAGGGTCCACCATGCTTGTGTATTGAATTCTGGGAAGCAACAATAACCCTTCCAACCCTGTTCTTGTCCCTATGAGTTGGGCTGGCATTCCCAGGATTCCCCAGACTTTGAACATTCTGGCTGGGTAACTTCTACAAATAGATATTGTCATTTCAACACATCTGGAAGATCTAAGATTGGAGATGAACAATTAAAGGGATACTTAGAGCAAATCCACCCAGTCTCTTTGCCTGCCACTAGCCATTTCTAAGAAGACATCTCTTCATGCCACTGTCTGTAATTTACCTACCAAAGATACTTTAAGATACTTTGCTCTGCAAATGGGTTTGTCTCCCTTTTGCTGTATCTCCAGATGTTACAGATGGGTGATGAATGGCTTCTTAATGCACATGGAAGATGCACTCTGAAATGCTGTCAGCAAACTTGGTTTCCCTAGGTTTCACGTCAGCAAAGTTGATGAAGACTGGGATCCCCATTCTGTGATAATTTTTTTTAATAGATTGGTTGACCAATAGATTGGTTAAAAGTTTGAGGCTATTCTAAGGCTTTACCTGGCAGAGAATTGACTTTCCAATGGTAGCTGCTCTTAGGAGCTGTAACTCCTCCTGTTCTCTCCTCACAATATCTTCAGGGTAATTTACAGATTCTAAACCAGGAGTGAAACTCACATCATTAAGGTGGTGACACTTGACGTTTCGGGACTTTCCCCCCCTTTGCTAAACCGGGGGGGGGGGGCAAAATGTGACGCATCTGGCCCGCAGGCTGTGAGTTTGGTAATCCTGTTCTGCATCGATCTCACTGTTAATTCCAGCTCTTGAACAGCACTTATTCAGCAGCTGCACATATTCAGATGACCATTAGCACACGTGTGTCAAACTCGATTGCGTCACGTGATGTATTGTGACGTATTGTGATGTTTTTTTGCCTTTGTGGAGCCGGGGTGAGCGTGGCCTGTGCATGACGCCCCTGTGGATTAGTAGGTACCCAAGGAGTACAGAAATCTCTTTGCTGCCTGAAGTTAACTGACTAGTCAAGTTATCCACCCATAGTTTCAAGGAATAATATAAAATGTTTAGTCAGTTAACAGCATGATGGGAAACAAAAAAAAAAGTGCAACCAGAGAATTGTGCGTGCTAGTTAGAGGAAGCTTTTTACATATGAAAAAAAAATGCTAGGGAGGGCTTTAATTTCAGTTGCAACTCTGAGAATATTGCATATAACGGCTGCATGGACAGCAGTGCACACAGATCTGTTCCAGGTGCACCTGAACATGAACTGGGGAGAAAGCAAGAATTGTTTCCAGCTGGCTCTAGGATGAGATGGACATCTGGCAAAATAGCTGTTTGGATGTGGTCTTTGAATGCCATTAGGAGAGAGAGAGAGATGTTGCAGTACATTTCCTAAGGCATGCCAGAATGAGCACTCAAGATTCACTTCTACCAGGAGAGATGCTGAAGCTCAGAGCATCCAAAGGTTCTTGCCCTGAAGATTCCTTTTTACAATTCTAGTTATGGAAGTTAAATGCAAAGAAAGGCATACTCTACATATAGTTCATATATAGTTACATAACTGAGATTGCAGAATGGAGCCAGGTTTTGCAGATAAAATCCGGCCAAGACCTTTAACTGAAAACAAATCCGATTCTGAGTATTCCAGCTGCACATGTCCCCAAAACCTGATCTTAAATTGGACCAATCAAGCTGAGACAGGAATTAATATATGCCAGGTAATTTAATTCTGTCTGGCATATTTATTTTCTCTTGATCTGACTCACCCTCTTTATATTAGTGGCTGAGAATCAATGTGCCTTGGATACTTTTGACTAAACATAACAAGATGTTAGAAACTCATAAAAATGCATTGTTTGGGTCGCCAAATGGAAGATGCTGGAATTGATTCATCTACTAGCAAATCCCCAAAGCTTCCCCAGTGGAATTTTCAGATTCAATTTGAGTTTCTAACATCTCCTTGGCAGTCCCTATTCTCCTATGACTACTTGACTGGGTTGGCCTCTTGAATAGCAATCGCCAGCCTGTCCTTTGGTTCAGCTACCTGCCACGTTGAGTCTGAAAGCTTTTGTTTGTTCCTCTCCCTCGGCGGTACTGGAACCTTGGTCTCTGTTGCCTTGGTGTTAGTGGAATGGCTTTGAACAAGACAATAAATTGTATCCAAAAAAAGGGGAAGCGATGGGCAGCCATAACTATTAAGGATCATAAGAAGAAGGCAAGGCATTTGACCGTTTGGTAGCGATTTGGGGACAATAATATAGGCTAATGCTGAGCAGCATGGTGGCCTAGAGGTAAAGACGCTTGCTTCCCACTCAGAAGGTTGAGAGCTCAATCCTAGGTAGCAACATGTTTCTTTCTCAGGGCGAAAAGACAAATATCTGCTATGAACTCCATGTAGGCATCAGGAAGGGCAGCCAGTAAACACTCAGTGCCATTCAGTTGAATACCCTGAATTAAGAGATTACAAGGTCAGAAAAAGGACAGAAAATATAGGTTAGAGCGGCCCTCTGACTGTCTTAGACTACTGTTCCCATCATCTGCAGCTTAGATATTAAGGGTATTTGACTCCACAAATTTGAAGGGCACCAAATTGGGAAAGCATAGCCTAGACTGAACTCTCATTCATTCACACATTTTATATCCTGGCTTTCCTTTAGGAGCATGCAGTGATTAACATAACACGTCCTCCAATTTCTTCCCCACAACATCCCTGTGAGGCAGGTTAGGCTGAGAGCCTAAAGCAATCAAATCATTTTGAAGATGCAACAAATTTGTATTTCAGTAAACAACACACACACATTCACTGTTTGGGCACTTTACTGAGCAACCCTGAGCAAAAGGAGAACCGGGTCTTACATGCCTTTGGCCTACTGTATTGCAAAGGTGAGACAAAGGAAAAGGCAGACACAGTATCAATTACAGCATGATATATATTTATATATATATATATATATATATATATTTATTTGATTTGTATACCGCCCCTATTCCGCAGACTCGGGGCGGTTCACAGCAAGTATAAAAACATAAATATATAAAATTTAAAATACAATTTAAAAACGAATTAAATTACTAGCTGTGTTAATTTAAAATACAATGATCTGGGTCACCCTATTATAATTCTTTTCTTCCTAGAAGGTCAGCACGTTAGCCTACTCTTTCCGAGATACAGTCAATGAATATAAACAATTCGGTTTACTAGTTCCTGACTGATTCCTCTCCTGAATTCAGTGTGAGTTCAGCTTGCTGTGAATGTTTTCTTACAAGGGCACTTTAAGGGGGTCACATGTATTGAGTGTATGTGGGGAGGGGGGTGTATCTCATAGGTTGGACTGCTCGTGTGTATTGAGGGGGATTTCCTTTTACCATCATAGCTGGAAAATCATATAAAGCAGGGGTGTCAAACTCATGGCGTCACGGCGGCGTCACGTGACATATCGGGACTTTTTTCCCCCTTCGCGAAACCAGGCGTGGACATGACGCATCCGGCCCCTGGGCCATGAGTTTGACAGCTCTTCTATAAAGTCACCTAGTGAACTTTCAAGGTGGGGAATGAGTTGTGTTTGCAGCTCCCTAGTCCCAAAATGTATCATACTGGGTTGCTGAATTGTTTCTAGGACTAATTTGGCCAGAAACATCCCTATGTCAAATTGAGCAAGAACAAACCAATTAACCAGCTAAGCTTACTCTTCCTTTCCCCCCCCCCTCTTCTTAATCATGGACAAAATAACTGAAGCCGATACTGAGTGATTATCAGGATGATTCAGCCACACTTGTTAATCTCTTGATTTCTCATTGCTTGATGCAACTGAATGTGAGACTTTTTCCACTGAAAAGTATTTGCAGTATCCCATCTGTGCTGTTTGATCAGCAAAGATTCATTACACATCCCTTGAGGCTTCAGGCAAATGTATATTGGCGTATGCCAGCCCTGTATGTTATTCTAAGCCTGAAAAACAAGTGAAAACGCCAGAGAAGCTTGAAAAGATGATGTCTGAAAGTATCCTCAGCTTTCCTTTTAATAGCTTTAGTTCTGGAAGAGGACTTCAATCTGCCAAAACTTAAGAATATTAAAAAGGAAGTAAGGGATGATTTCAAACCACAAAGCTTATGGAAATTATCTATTTCCTGTGTCACTCAATAGCAACTTAATGATGTTTTATCACTGTATACGCTGAGATTCACAGACACACACGTTCTTGAATGATATTCAATGATATATTTTACATTCCCCCCTCTGATCATTAGAAAAAGAGAGCACTTACTGTGCAGCTTGTTTGCTGCAAATGTTAAAAGGAGGAATTGTGGTTAGCATGTCACCAGTGTATCCCAGAGAAGGAAATAATGCAATGATGAAAGGGAAATAAGGGGTAAGAAGCAAGAGAACCTGGCAACAGGCTCAAAATTGTTTGCACTTTCCACTGCAGAATTAGCTGCGGATGTCTGCTGCTAAGTGTTAAGGCAGTTGCCACAGTAGAGAAAAGTCCTCATGTGTATGTCCGGGTCAACCTCTAGAACGTGTGCATTTGCCAATCAGCAGGTCAGATACGCTGAGTGGATGGAGGACGCGCTGGCTGAACGTTGATCAGAAGTCATGTCAATAGCAGAACCCAAATTTGGGTGTTTTTTTTTTCAACTGAGGGCCACTGCTTCAGTTTCTGTTTTCTCCCCTGACAAACAACTAAGCAAGGATGGAGAACTGCAGATCAGGGCTGTCAAATTCATGGCCCACAGGTCGGATGCGTCATGTGCTGGCCCCACCCCCACCCGGTTTAGCGAAAGGGAAAAAAGTCCCGATACGACACGTGACGCTGCCGTGATGACGTGAGTTTGACACCCCTGCTCTAGGTCATGCTGACCTGTTCTGTTCTGACTCTGTTTAGGTACATCTGCGAAACCAGCAACTCCTTTGTATTGAATGCATGTAAAACATCGATGGCGAACCTCTGAAACACATGTCAAAGGTGACACGTCGCAACATTTTGGGTGAATTGCCAGCATTCACCAACATCAAGTATTCTCCAAAGGATGCCTTGTCCACATGTGATTTTTGGAGGCTGCAGAAAATCGTGGAAGAGCATTCTTTGAAGCTCATGTAACCTCAGGCAGGGCCTGCCAGGGCCTGTCAACAGAAAGAAAATATTGCCTGAAGATAAATTGGGTGTGGCAGAGTCTGGGAAGCACTGGGCCAGGGGAGCAATCACTCCATTTTCCAAGGCTCGTGTGCAGTGGTGAAATCTATTTCACCAGCCGTCACCTCTTTGCCGGCGCTAGAAGCCTCCAGCCTCCATTCCCGGCTCCGTTCTGGGCGGCAAAGAGGTGATGGCCAGAGGCCCTTCGCACTGGAGAAAAGTGGCACCAGAAGCCTCCAGCCGTCACCTCTTTGCCTTCTTTTTTTCTGACTAACCTTTTGCCTGCATTTGGCAGGCAGTCATCATCGCCGTCTCTACAGCATCGGTTATGTGACTGGGTGGGCGTGGCCAAGTCAATGTCACTCACAGCAAGGTGCCACCGCCCCACCTTGCCATGAGTGACATTGAGTTGGTCACACCCACTCAGTCACATGACCCCCACCAAGCCACGCCCATAGAACTGGTGGTGAAAAAAGTTAGATTTCACCACTGGTCATAGCCTGGACAAAATTAAATTTATTTTAATTTAACTGAAATGAAAAGAGCTAAAATGTCACAATCGATTGAATAGCTGTTGTATAGCTACTAAAAACTTTGGGCGAGTAAGAAAAACTCTGGACAGTACTGCAAAAAATACAAAGGAGATACCTGAAATATTTCCTTGGTCAAGTCATTCCCCAATAAGAGTGTAAGGTGCAAAGAAGGCTTTAGCTATGGCCAGTCCTGAATGGCAGTTGAGCTTTTGATAGTGAACTCTAAACTTCTGAAAAATATGATATGTCAGATAACCTGGCATAAATATTTTCCTACATTTTCTTCCATGAATACTGTAATGGTATAATAATTCTATAGAAGAAGAATAGAAACACCAACATTTCTTCACTAATGAAAGCAGATAACAAACCATCAATATCATGTTTTCTTTCATGCCCAGTACTCTTTCTGGTGGTTACTTTGGACCCTTAAAAGGCAGAAATGATAGAGGGGAAGATGGATCCAGCTCTATTAAACATTGCAATTATTCTAGAGTATTTTATGTTAAAAGAGACTTCTCAATCCCTTTTGGGGTATTGAGGAACTTCGACATTTAATTTACATACTGGAACTAAGACTTTTCAGTTTTTGGAACTTATTTTTGCAACCATAATAATTTCTACACACTTGCATTTGAAATGGCATATTAAAGTCCCATGTGGTTTAAGATCAAGATGCACTAAAATGTAATTTGCTGACAGAAAAGTTTTAAGCCATGGGAAGATAGCTTCTTGGTGCCTCAAACATAAATCTTTATATGACTCACTTGAGCATTCTTTAATACTTTCTTCTGTAAAGTATAGTTGATATATTAATGTCATCTTGAAGGAATTTTAGCTTCAAGAAGAGAAGAAAAAAGATTTCCAGTTGTTGGGAATTTGAGATTTTAGCCATTTCTATTTATAAAATATTTACCACTAGTTGAGAAAAAAATACCTTTCTCCTGCCAATATTAAGGAAAAATGTCTACATAAATTAAAGCTCAGAACCACTTTGGTTAGAAATTGTAACAAATCTTCTGGGAACTCACAAACATTGTTGTTTTGTGGTATTCCTTCCATCCCTTAATATGTTCTAATGAATGATATTGAAAGATAAGAAATGTATCTTTTTGAAAACATCTGGCCTGGGTTTGGTCCTCTAGGAACACATTTTAAATTCTGTTTTTAAGTGCTACCAAGTGCTTCCAGAACACTTATATATTTTCTATTAGTAATTAAACCAGATTTCATATGCAGAACAGGTAAAAATATTACATTATTTAGATGTGAATGTTCCATTTGCAAATGTTATATAGGCATGAAATGCTTTAATTAGCCATGACATTTGCTTTATCTGGTGCAATATTGCCTGAATCCAGTAATAGCATTGTCTTAAATCTTAGTTTAAATGGATGATAGATCAGCTTACAAATAAGGACCTGATTTTAAATACATGTAGCTGAACTCAAATGGCTAAATTTCATATTTCAATAGATTCATGAAAAAGTTGTAATTATACTCAATGCATTATTTAAATCATCATGGATTACCATATTTTTCAGAGTATAAGATGCACTTTTTCCACATCCAAAAGTGAGTGGAAATGTCTGTGTGTCTTATACACCGAATGTTGCCAAAGCCCCGCCTAACCACTGGCCCCCACCCTTTGGCCTCTTCCTCCCAGCAATTTGCCTCCTTGCAGCAAACAGCAAAAAGTCTGGTCAGCTTCAGCACAGCCTGATTAGCAGAAGCAGCTGATTTTCGCTTGAATCGGCCTCCAGACTATCAGCTGTTTCAGGCTGCAGGGATCACATTGCCTATTGCCTCAATGTGCCCCATTTTCAGCCTCTGCGTGCCTCATTTTTGACCTGTTCCGGGCGGCGGGGATCGGAATGGGTGGAAATTTGGGCGTGCGGAGACTGAAAATGGGGCATGTGGAGGCTGAAAACGGGGCACGCAGAGACGGCAATAGGCGATGGTGATCCCTGCAACCTGAAACAGCTGATTGTTGGGAGGGCGATTCTAGCAACAATCAGCTGCTTCTGCTAATCAGGCTGTGCTGAAGCAGACCAGGCTTTTTGCTGTTTGCTGCAAGGAGGCAAATTGC
>JANHFL010005145.1:28387-40394 GCA_032468155.1 Oxyrhabdium leporinum
GAAATACCAAACGAATAGGTAATTGTTATGACTACCATAATTCCCCCCCTTTCTATCCCACTATCTACAGTACAATAATATGTGGCAGCCTGCAGAGGCCTCTAACTACTTCCAAGGCTGACACATCACTTGAGACTCTCAAGAAGAGATTGGATTGCCATTTGTCAGAAATGGTGTAGGGTCTCCTGCTTGGGCGGGGGTTTGGACTAGATGACCTATGAGGTCCCTTCCAACTCTGTTAATCTAATCTAATCTAATCTAATTTGGGATGAATGGTGCCCATTAAATATTTCAATGCAACTCCAAAAGACACGAGACTTCCTTCAATATTGAATTGGGCAAGCCCAAGATTGCTCTTAAAACCATATGTAAATCTTAGCTCGCATGCAAAGCATTTTGTTTCAGAAGTTTCCTTCTTTCAAAGAGTTTGTTAATTGGCAATAGACAAAATCCAATTTTCCCTTGTAGTGGATTAGGAAAAGAAACTTCCATTTGTTTTGTCCCATCACTTAGGGTACAAGACTCACTTCCCCTCAATTCTTTTTTTTAAAAAAAGGCCCAGCAGGGATCTGACAGACAGCAGAAGATTGGCTGCTGCAAACTTCAGAAGCTGATCCATCAACTTCAGAAACTGATCCATGAATACAATTGGCACCTTATCTTGGGGGCCACCAAGCAAGAGACATACAGTATAATTACTTTGTAAGATTCTTTCCCCCTAAAAGAATAATTGAAGGTAACTACATGTCCTCTGGGCATATAGATGAAAATGGTTATCTTATTCCACTCTAGAGCTTTCTCCTCCCGTCTTAAGCACTGAATCAAATCCTCAAAGAGGCACAAGTGATTCATTGTATAATGGAGTAATGCAAGTGTCAGCCTTGGGAGCCATATTTTACTTGGAAGCTTTGAGGCTGCCACATTTGGTGCCTGGGAATTTGGGAGGGGGAATCTCATAGTGGGGTAGAAGAATCAACACGACTACATTCTTTCTCAGAGAGTCAAGGACATGTTGCCCTGCATCTGAAGGGGATGTCTCCAGGGGGATGAAGATTTGATTGGACCAGGTGATGGACTGATGGGTGAAGGGGATAGATCTTTGAATTCTCTTTTGGGAGGGGAAAACCCGGAACTCTCAGATTTGAGTTTTCCCAGATGTGCCAATATGACAACTCTAATAAAGTGGAACTTTGAGGAACTGTTTGTCTCAGAGTTTATTGGTTTGGAGTTGGTTAGTTGGAATGTTGACAACAAGATCTAATTTCCAGCATTCTCTCTACAAATGATCAGGAAGCCTATGGTTATCTGGTTATGGCAGATCAGTGCCATCTGGTGCTCTGCTTAGAGCTTTACATGATAAATGAGCGTTTATCACACCTAACATTTACATGATAGATGAGTGTTTATCACACCTAACAATGATTGATTCATCTTTTAATAATAAAGTTTTATTTTGTTTTTCTCTTGTGATATTAGTTTATCTGCCATGGGGTGAGAAAATAACAGCAAAGCTGAATCCTCAAGCACCTATATACATTTAACTTGCATAGCCAGGAGGTTACATTCTCTGTGTGTGTGTGCATGTGTGCATGAGCATATTTTCACTTTTTAATTGCCAAAAAGGCAGCAGGATGCCAGATGAAGTGCCCTCTGGAAGACAAGTGCTGGCAACAGGAATTAGAGAACCAACCTAGAATTGAGAAATTTCTGAATAGAATATTTAATGGAACAGCTTTCCTTCAGAAGTTGTGAGTGGCCATCATTGGAGGTTTTTAAGAAGAGTTTGACAACCATTTGTCTGAAATGGCATAGGGCCTCCTGCTTGAGCTAGGACTAGAAGACCTCCAAGGTCATGGGGTTTAAGATCACCAGCTTTTTATGGACTACTTTATGATATGTACTCGCCATTGTATTATACTACATCAAAATGCTAGGGTATTTCAATTTCCCACTTAAAAAAGCAATTCTCAATATTAAGTAACTATCATCTACAGCTATATCCAATCTGAAAAATGAGACAGAAAGGAGGAAGATGATGAAGAGCCAAGGGAATATCTGTAGATGGGAGTCCTGCCTGTCTCACAGAATGGGAAAACTGCAGAAAAAGATTTGAATCCCTGGAGGAAAGGTGAGAAATAATTGTGACAAACAAAACAATTGTTCCTAAACCCTTGAATAATTTAGAATGCTGACTAAACAAATACTGCATGCATAACTAGCCAAGTCTTCTCAGGCTCCCTCCTGAGTTTGCTGCTGTGATTTAAAAATACTGAAATCTAGTGCATAGTAGATGGAGTTTCTAATCCAGTTTTTTTTTAAAAAAAAAAAATTTCAGATGAGTTGAACATGAGATTCTAATCCATAATGCAAAATTACAGATGTTTACAATTCAGTTAATCCTACTGAATTCAATTTTATGAAACCATGAAGTCCAGAATAACAGAGCTGGAAATGACCTTGGAAGTCTTCTAGTCCAACCCACTGCACAGGCAGGAGATCCTATACCATTTCAGACATATGGTTGTCCAATCTCTTCTTTAAAAGACTGTTGGAGCACCCACAACTTTTGGAGGCAAGTCATTCCACTAGTTATTTGTTCTAACTGTCAGAAAGTTTCTCCTTAGTTCTAGATTGCTTCTCTCCTAGTTTCCATCCATTGCTTCCTGTCCTGCCTTTAGGTGCTTTGGAGAATAGCTTGACCCTGTCTTCTTTGTGGGCACCCCTTAGATATTGGAACACTGCCATCATCTCACCCCAGCCCTTTTCATTAAATTAGACCTACCCAATATCCAATTGACTTTACTACAGCATCTGAACAAGAAAAGCGCTGAAAAGTACCTTTCTCTGTGCTAATGATTTAATCTCCCAAAAAAATTTCCAATATTTAAATGTAAATATTGATCCATATTATAAAACTAAGGGCATAATAATTCAGGTCAAAGGGTGAACATCACTTTCTAGATCACAATGGGAAGGCCCACAAGATATCACTTCGACCCTAATCAGCAAAATAGATGGACAATATAATTTGAAAAAAAAAAGCCTTTGCATCTATGACCTGTCCATGAAACTGAATTAAATATGATAAAAGATTGTCAAGATGACATGATATCACCAGTTGAAAAAGAGCAGAGAAAGAAGGTTTCCCATGGTTCTAGCTTCCACAGCTCTTCATAAAATTGTCACTTTAGTTATTAAGGGCAGATCCAACAATTGGTGCCTATTTTATTTAATAAAGTCACCCATTGTTCCACACGAGGAGAGACAGAGATCTTGAAAAGGCCAAGGCTCTTGCTTGTACAGAAGCTGCAGCAGAGGTTGAATCACAAAACATTCCTAGGTTATTGTCAGCGTTCCAACGAAACTCCCTCATCTCCATTCAATAGTCAGAAACAAAGTTCATCCAAATAAGAAACTTTAATGAAGAAGTCATATTGACACTATCATGGAATTGTTTTACTAGCTCTTCCACATTAACATCCCAACTTTTGACCCAAGTAGCTTCAGACAAAGGGTACCCCTTCCAATGAATTAAATATTGCAATCTACCTCTATGTAACCTAGAGTCCTTTTTTTTTCACTTCATAATGACTTTCTCCCTGTACTACTACTGGTCTAGGAGGAGCAGTCATCTGAGGTCTTAATATAGACATTATAGCTGGTTTCAATAAACTGCTATGAAGCACTGGATGTATTTTCCCCAACGTTGTAGGAAGGCTGAGTTGTACAGTTACTGGATTTATCACTTTCACTATAGGGAAAGGTCCTAAGAATTTGGGTCCTAATTTTTTATTAAGCAATTGTAGCCTAAGGTATTTGGTTGACAAATAAACTCTATTTCCTACATGGAAAGGCGGCTGAAGAGACCTATGCTTATCGGCTTGCTTTTTATACTCCGCAGCAGCTTCAGTTAAGGCTTTCTTCATGCTTTCCCAACCCCTCTTCAAAGAATCCATCCATTCAGTTAAAGACATGGAAGAGGGGGGTTCTATGGGAAGTTCAGGCATAGGAATGAATTCCATGACACTGGCAATCTGGAAAGGAGTTAATCCGGTGCTCCTGTGCACTGCATTATTATAAACCACTTCCGCAAATGGTAACAAGTCAGACCAATTTTCTTGTTGGTAATTTACATAACATCTGATATATTGTTCCACCTGATATATTGTTCATACGTTCTGAGGCTCCATTCATACTTGGATGAAAAGCCGAGCTAAGTCCCTGGGATGACCCAATGGAACTCAGGAACTCCCTCCAGAACTTGGCAGTAAATTGGACCCGTCTGTCAGATATGATCCAGTGCAGCACTCCATGAAGGCGATATATTTGCTTCACAAATAACTTGGATAGTTTCTTGGCAGATGGTAATCCAGAGCAAGTGGTGAAATGAGCTTGCTTAGAAAATGAATCAATTACAGTCCAAATCACTGTGTTCCCCCCACTTTCTGGGAGTTCAACTATAAAATTCATTGTGATCTCTTCCCAGGGTTTGCTAGGTTCCGCCACTTTCTGGAGGAGACCAGGAGGTTTCCCTGGTCTCATTTTCATAGTAGCACAAATGGAGCAGCTTTTGACATAATCTTTCATGTCAGCTTTCATCTTTGGCCACCAAAATTGCCTCCTGGTTAAGTGGAGGGTTTTTAGGAATCCAAAGTGGCCACCTAGCCTCGAATCATGACTCTTTTGCAGTACCAACAGCTTTAAACTTTTGGGTACGTAGAGTTTGGATCCTTTCCATGCCAGCCAATCCCTCAAAGTTAGGGTTTCTTGGTTCTCTGAACCACGTGTCAGTTGACAGTGCTGCTTTTAAATCAGCAATCAACTTCTCCTCTGGGGGCTTGGATTTACTTGTTGCTTGGCCCCTTGTGGTGACTTGGGCTGCTGGCTGAGTGTCAGAAATCATAGCATGGATGACCTCGTCTCGACGGCTGTCATACTGGGCTTTCTTGACAGTGCGTCAGCTAACAAATTCTCCCCCCCCCCCGAGATGTACTTAAGTTGGAAATTGAAACGTTTAAAATACTAAGCCCAATGAACTTGCTTAGGGGAAAGTTTCCGGGGGGTTTTCAAGGCTTCAAGGTTTTTACGATCAGTCCAAACCTTGAACAGCTCCTTAGCACCCTCTAGGAAATGTCTCCACGTCAAAAGAGCCCATCGGACCACAAAGGCTTCTTTTTCCCACACTGCCTACCTTCGTTCTGTCTGTTAGTTTCTTGGACACATACACACAGGGTAGCAGTTTATCTTGATGGTTCTTTTGGAGGAGCACCACTACCACGGCTACATCACTGGCATCTACCTGTACAAACAAACGGTCTGCCTGGGTCTGGAGGATGGAGGATGGGCTCCTCAGTGAAAAGGCACTTTAAATTTTCAAACACTTTCTGGCATTCTAATGGCCAAGCCAACAGCTGAGTCGGTCGTGGCTTTGCAGGAGAATTTTTTTTCAACAATTCTGTTAAGGGGAGAGCTACCTCTGCAAAGGCTGGAATGAATTGATGGTAGAAATTAGTGAACCCCAAAAAGCTTGGCAGCTGTTTGGGAGTGCAAGGGGGTGGCCAGTCCAGCATGGCTCTCACTTTTCCTGGATCCATTTCAATTCCCTTGTTTGATACTCAGGAGCCCAGGTAGTCTAGGGAGGTTTTATGGAACTCGCATTTTGACAGTTTTGCATTAAGTTTTGCTGCTAGTAATTTTTTCAGCACCTGTCGTACTAGTTTAATGTGTTCTTCTAGCATCTCACTGAATATAAGAATGTCATCTAGGTAAACTAGAACTCCCTTATATAGGTGCTAATGTAGCATCTCATTTATTAGTTGCATAAAAACTGCGGGGGCTCCCTGGAGTCCAAATGGCATGACTTGGAATTGGAAGCTCCCCAGCAGGCAGTTGAAAGCCGTTTTCCATTCGTCCCCCTCCCGAATGCATACTCTGTAACGTGCTTCTCTTAAGTCTAGTTTGGTGAATACTTTTCCTTTTGATAGGTGATTCAACAGGTTTTTCATGAGAGGGAGTGGGTAGGTGTTTTGCACACACACATCGTTGATCCCACAAAAATCAACACAAAGTCTCATCTCCATCTTTTTTTCCCTTAAATAGTACGGGAGCTGCTACCTTTGATTTCGTGGGTTCGATGAATCCCCTGGCAAGGTTGCTTTCAACGTACTTTCTTAATTCAGTCATTTCTGCCAGTATCATAGAGTACATCTTTGGCTTTGGTAACTTCGCCCCTGGCTCAATTTCGATTGCACAATTCGTGGGTTGATGTGATGGGAGGATGTTGCATTCCTTCTCACTAAAAATCCCGGACAGGTCTCGATATTCCAGGCAGTGCTTCAGCAGCAGCGGCTGCCACTTCAAGTGAACTGGGGCTAGCTGGCAGAAGGGCGCGAACTGGAGGGATTGGTGGCAAAGGGCCAATGCCTATTATGATTTTTCTGTAGCCATCTTCCCATTTGATCGTGGGGCCCCATTTGTCCAGCCAGGCAAGTCCCAGTATGACTGATTCGGTCATCTTGGGGGCTACCACGAACCTTATGAGCTCTTGGTGCTGCCCCAATTCCAATCTAACAAGCTCGGTGACTTGGGTAGCAGGGGCTCCGCCTATTACTGTTCCATCTACTTGCTCAAACTGAATGGGGTGAGCCAGGGGCGTAGTCTTTATTCCCAGTTACTCGACAATGGGGATCCCAATTAGGCATCTGGTACAGCTCGTGTCTTTCACTGCTACTTCTCCCTGCACTCCAGTCTCTGGCACCACTAGCTTGATTTTAACTGCAAAAGGGCAAATGACTCCACTCACCATCGGGTCATCCTCTCTGCTGGCCGTTTCTAGGGGAGCCCTTTTTGCCAGAGGTTCCTCACCCTCTTCTCCAGAAGGGGGAACCTCTAGGGCCATGTGAATCTGGTGGCTTTTTTTGGGTCCATCTCCCCCTGGTTGCTGTGGCTGGCCGCGGTTGAGGGACTGGTACAGGGGCCAAACACTCAGAAGCTCGATGGCCCAATTGGCCACATCTGTAGCACTTGAAGTTGCTGGCTTGGGCAGGAGGTGGTTCTGGTGGCTTGGCTGGTGATCACCATCCCAAAGGTCGCCGTGACTGTCTCTCTGCCTGGGGCTTGCGATGCCGATTGATCTCCCGGCCCATCGCTATGGACATCATATACCAGTCTTGAAACCGATCAGGCACCCCCCAGATGCCACAGGCCTTCCTGACCTCTTGGTCGTTGGATTCCTTGAAGTAATGGATGAGAATGGGCTCAGGCCAGTGTCTGAGGGCACCTGCCACTCTATGGAAGTCCCAGACAAATTCTTTTATGGCACGGGTTCCCTACTTCATGACCTTAATTTGGGCTTTATTCTCGTTTTTCCGATCTGTGTCTTGAAATCTGGCCCGGAGCAGTTGGACGAATTCATCAGCGTCATCCAGCTCGATAGCCCCTTCATCATGAGGAAATATATCCAATATGTTCTATCATTCTCTCCCCCCCTCCAAGTCTACACAAACCAAAATCTATCATATAATTGTTGCTTCTTGTAAATATTCTGAAGATTGTTTTTTATGACTGCTATGTATTTTGTACTTTCGCTAGAGTAAGACAATGCTTTTTTGTTTTTTTAATAGTAATTTTATTGAAAACTATAACTATAATGATAAAAACTAATACAAATATTAAAAATTAAAAAGAAGGCATAGGAAAAAGAAAAAGATAGTCTTCAACCTCTGACTGCAGTTGGGACCGGAAATCTGGTCATAAGCATTACAGTTGTAAATTGAAACATGGCTTCTTTTTTTTTTGCCAGAAACCAAATCCAGATCACTTTGTTGGTTTGTTATTTGTATATCTCTTTTTTCTATTAAGACACCAGTTTCTTTTGTATGCCCAGTTTAATATCTTTTTCTATATTATTCTTGGAGCTTGTCATTTTTAAATTCACTTTCAGATCAGTCTCAAACTTGCCCTGTAAAATTTGTTTCTCTTCCATAGCATCTTTTAAACACAGCCTATAGAGACAAATGCTCCTAAAATTAATTTATGGGTCCATTGTTCAAAACTATTCTGGAACACATCCATTGTTAAAATATTTTGCTCCATTGTGTGGGTATCAGTAAGTGAAATTTAACTTTTCTTCTCCTTTAATTGTAGTCTTTCGTTGCTTCTGGTTCCCTGTAGTGTCCAGCCGTCAAAGCACTGTCCTATGATTTTTTTTTAAAGAATTAAAAACAAAAGTATTTTCCCACAGGAAAGGTGCCTATAATTCTGTGGACCCTGTAATATAATGGGAGTAATTCCTAAATTTTATACCTTTAGCTTGTAAAAAAAAATATCAACATTTTATATTTTTACTTTGTAAAAAAAATATATCGATATTTTGGTCACCTTTTGGCTCTTTATTCCAGATTTTTTTTAAAGTCCTTGAGCTTCTATTAAAAGTTCCTTTTCACTAAGGATTGAAGTAACCCTCACTGTTGCTGCAAAACACGTTGGACTCAAAGGTCCTAATGGCCGAAAAGCAATTAACAAGCAATTTCTAAAAGGAAGTACAGTATGCCAAACCAGTGTCCTTAACAGTGCCAATAGTGCTTGGAACAAGACAAGGTGGCTATTTCCTTGCTTCCCAGAGTCTGTTGTCTTGGGGGACTCCTTTCAAGGACCAGCGTTTGGGCAATCTCAAGTCCACTCCTTCTCCGTAGAGGAGTTACAGAATTCGTATACTTGCTGGCTTTTCCTTCTAGAGCAGTTGTCTAAAAGTGGAGGTGTCTTCAGAGTGTGTGTGTGTGTGTGTGTGTGTGTGTGAGAGAGAGAGAGAGAGAGAGAGAGAGAGAGAGAGAGAGAGAGAGAGAGAGAGAGAGAGAGAGAGAGCCTGCCTGCTTGCCTGCCTGCCTCTGTGTGTATCACGCATATATGAATTTCTGAAGTTTTTAAAGATTCAATAGCAAAATGCATCTCAGACTTTTGTGTTTATGGCTCTTCATCTTTCCCCCTCCAGGTCTGAAAGGCAGGCTTTGAATTAATGTGTTGGTTTTATATTGTGAACAAAGAAAATCACCATATGGTTTTTAAAACAAACAGCTGAATCAAATGATATAAAGGCTGACTAGGACCAAAACCTAGTACTGACAACTTTATTTAAAACATTTTTTTATGCACAAACACAACTCACTGTTATATTTCTAATGAAATAGTCTCACTAAATTTTAGTGGTAGTTAGATTTTGGGGTTGGTTTTTTTGGGTTGAACGGAGACATCTCATTTTGGAGAACTCAAAAGGGAGACATGTATTTCTGCTCCTGCTTCTAGAGTTGGGAGTGTTTAATTAAGGTTATTTGAGTGCTTAAAGTGGGATGGATCAATGTATATTCTACTCCTCTCTCCATATTTTTGAATGAAATATTGATGACAGCAAGCTATGCAAGGTAAGAACCGTTAATTTCATGTTCCAGTTTTCCATGTAGTATAAAAATATGATTTTTTAAAAAAGGTGAGAGACAAGGTATTCAAAGTTCTTTTTTTTGCAGATGATGTACTGAATTTCTGCCTGGTCTAATGCTAGGTTAACACACTAACACAATTGTGATCTCTGCTTCTTTGGCTTTCATTAAGCATAATTACAGCCATTTTTACCCATTCTGTAAGATAGGCAATTTCACTGCTGATGGCTGCCATACTCCATCTAATTTCTTTGATTAATTTTCAGAAAGATTCTGATGAGGAAATCATCACATTCCAGAGCTATTGGCACTGGGACCAAATTCAAGGGAGCCGTGGTGGCGCAATGGTTAGAATGCAGTATTGCAGGTTAATTCTGTCCACTGCCAGGAGCTCGATCTTAACCGGATCAAGGTTGGCTCAGCCTTCCATCCTTTTGAGGACCCAGATGGTTGGGGGGCATTGGCTGACTCTGTAAACTGCTTAGAGGGGCTTATAAAACACTGTAAAGTGGTATATAAGTTCAAATTTGGTGTTTGTTGTTTAAGTGAGGGCAGAATTATGTCCATATTTGCAGGATTCAGTGGGAGAATTTAGCAGGCTCCCAGGTTCATTAAAGTGACCATTTTAAAAAAAATCTTGCAATAATTATGATTCTTATAACCACAAAATAAGTATTTTTAAGAAATACTTAATAACTTGGGAGGGCAGACATGTTTTATTCATATATTTGTTCATTGCCATCTTTGTGATCTGATAGAGATGATTGTCAATCATCATTAATTGGGTCTAAACAATTAAGTTGACCTATTTTTTGATTGTCTTCAATTTTTATAAATTTCTGGGTCTTTTCCAGTGTCTTTTTCTGTCACAATATGTGTCCAAAATGTTTAAGCTTTAGCTTCGTTATTAGTGCTTCCAGAATCTAGTGTTGAGATTTGTGCTTCTTGCTGTCCTGTGCGTAGTTTTAGTCATTTTTCTATAGCATTGCAATTCAAAGGAATATTTCCCCCTTTTTTTCAGAAGTTTTGATGCTTCAGCTTTCGCTGGCACAGTGGAAAGACCAGTTGTAGCTTGTTAGCCTTATGATAGGCTTATTTAATTGTGTTTAAAAGTAGACGCTTCCAAAATATAAATGGTAAGCTGATTGTAGAAATAGATATCCTAAGAAGTTACTATGTATTGTCTAAATTCTTAGGCAGACGTAAGGTACAAATAGCAGTGGTATTTTATGCACTTAGCCAGTCAATTAAAACTTAAAGTCATCCAAAGTTTTGTATATGGCAAATTGCCAGAATTGAAGGCAATTAGATACCTTTTGAAAAAACTGATGATGGCTAGGGAGTATTGCTCTCAGTCCCTTCTCTCTCAGATCAGCTGTGTGAAGTGAAATAACATTTTTATCACGTTCCTGTATAACCTGGCAGAGATGACCTTCACATTTGCTTGAATAGATCTGTATTGGACACCAAATTTGCATGTCAACATTTTTAGGCGTTTACACCAGGGGCTTCAGTTCTTAATAATGTTGGGACTTAAGATTACCTTCTTAATCAGCTGGACTGTTGGTTTTAGAAACTAAAATATGTGATATAATTATACAACAAAATGAAATAAAATGCTTTCTTTCTAATAAAAGCATCTAAACACACGAACAAATTGCTAAGCAAGAACACCTAAATATTGAAGAGTGACAAAGTTAAAACTCTAAAATAATATGAACTCCCCTATATCATTTGTTCAAACAGGAGGAAAATTGCACCTTAAAATGAGGGCAAGAGAGCGTGAAATATGTCACCCTTGTCTCTCTCTAGGATAGTGCCACTTTGAGAACTCTGTGACTTTAATCAGTAAATTAATAAAGTGCAGATAGCAACAGTTTGAGTCACTTTATTCAACAGTGAGCGTTTGCTTTGTCTGGGCAGGACTGTACTTTCTAATAAAATTATTATTTGGCATACCAAGAGCAGCAGGTGACGGGTGGCAAATAAGAAAGGATGGAATTTTCCTTTTTTGGGGGTGGGAAAGTTTTTTTAAAAAAATAAGTTTAAAGCTTTCAAAGTGAGAGCTCATCAACTGTACTGTATTTTGTTTTCTGTCCTGCCCCAAATCAGCAGGAAATTGTGCTATTGTTATTTGTGCTTCTGAATGTTGGCATCATGTTCCTCAAGAACTCCAGAGGCCACAAAAAGGATTTTAAAGGCTATACAGGTAGTTCTTAATGACTACAACTGGGGCTGGAATCTCAGAAGCCTTCTGAAAGATCGCGAGAAGGATGCCTGCTCTTGTTCTGACCCAGCCTTAGCAGAAGCAAGAAACAGACTCCTTGTCATGAAAAACCCCCTTTATTTACCTGTTGTGAATTAATTGCATTCACCCACCGAAATGTCCAGGCAATAGTCCGTCAAAGAGTTAATGGCAGCAATAGACCTTATCAGTTCCTTGAGCTTCCAGCTGAAAGGCTGCAAATTAAGTTCTGTGGTCTGCAGTCTCTGTGGCATGAAACACGATGAGCAAAATCTTCAGAAAGACGAACTGTTGTCTCCTACGACAACCACTCCCCTTTCCTTCTATTTAT
>JANHFL010005145.1:77376-88359 GCA_032468155.1 Oxyrhabdium leporinum
CCCCCCTCCCAATTTCCCAGGCACTAATTGTGGCAGCCTCAGAGCCCTTAAATAAAATATGGCTTCCAAGGCTGACACTTCCATGTAATGACAAATGCTGAACATTAGCAACTATTTGTGATCAGGTCAGAAGCTGCATAGCTGCACCTATTAAGTTGACAAATGTCAGGTGCTGACCAAAGAAAACCCATCAAAAGTCATCCTGTTCCATTTGCTCAAAAACAATTTCAGGACTGTACACTTCATGGCCATTTGATCACTATAAAGGTAATCCTTGACTTACAACAGTGGGTTTAGTGACCATTTGAAGTTACAACAGCACTGAAAAAAGTGAGTTATGATCATTGAGTCATGTGAGTTATGACAATGATTGCAGCATCCCCATGCTCACATGATCAAAATTCAGATGCTTGGTAACTGACTCATATTTATGATGTTGCAATGTCCCTGGGATATATACTTTTTGTAATCTTCTGACAAGCAAAGTCAACGGACAAGCCAGGTTTATTTACCAATTATGTTGCTAACCTAACTGTACTGATTCACTTAACAACTATGGCAAGAAAGATTGCAAAATGGAGCAAAACTCAATTGACAACTGTCTTGTTTAGCAACAGCAATTTCAGGGTTAACAGTGGTCATAAGTCAAGGACTATCCGTAACTGATTCACAGTAGTAGCAATGCCTACAGCAGGCATGTCCATCCTTTTGGCTTGTCTGGTCTCATTGAGTGAAGAGGAATTGTGTTGGGCTGCATATGAAATATATAATATAGTTAATGTATATAAATAACAAATTTTATTTTTTTTATATTTTTTCCATTATGATTGTGTAGGACAGTATTACTAGCTGTCTGGGGTTGCATGAGGCCCATGGGCCACAGGCTAAACATCTCTGGTCTACAGTATGGAAAGCCTTCACAGATTCTGGATAATATGCTTCCATTTTATGGCAGAATTGTCCCAACAACAAGTTTAGTGAACAGCACTCAAAAACTAGTTTTACATGAAAAAAGACTGCAATTATCTTGGGCGTAAAACAGGATGATGTCAATTTATTCCTGTTGATAGGCAAATCACACTTTTTAAAGACTTTTGTGTCACTATAAACATGAAGAAGCTTGTAAATGCTCATCATGAGCAATTGATTAACTCAATCATGGAAAACAACTTTTGTCACTGTTAGTGAGGGATGACTTTCAGGAATCAGCTAAGACAGAAGTGGGCAAACATTGAGTGTCAAGAGCCTTCACAAACAGGGTTTGGGGTTGGTTGGTTTGCTTGCTTGCTTGCTTGTTTGTTTGAGAAGCTAAGGGTTAGAGTGGGTGGGGCAAAGAAAACTTGAATCCCACAAACAGAGAAGGCAGAATTAAAAGAGGAATTGCCATTTTGCAATTTTGCCTTGAGTTTATTTCAAACTTAAGGAGCTTTCATAGCAGGGAATTGCTTTTAGAAGTGTCACACTGCATTTAGAAAGGGTTTAAGGTAGGATCTCCATACATCCCAAGGCTGCAGGTTGCCTATGTCCAGGATAGGGTAAATATGAAATGGGGGGGGGGTTCCCTATATAGTTCCACAATCATTCATTAAAGCCATTGGATGTGACAATCAGATGTATGTGCAATTTGGTCCAACAATCTGGATATAAGCTGATGTCCTTGAGGGTGGTGCAGTGGCTCAGTGGTTAAGATGCTGGGCTCTTCAGCTGGAAAGCCAGCAGACCAGGTTTGAAATCTGTGCACATGTAATAGGATAAGCTCCCATCCTCACTCCAGCTCCTGCTCACCTAGCAGTTTGAAAGCATGTAAATGCGAGTAGATTAATAGGTACCACTTCGGTGGGAAAAGTAACAGCACTCTGTAACATCACACTGGCTACATGATTGCGGAAATGTCTTCAGACAATACTGGCACAATGGCCTAGAAATGGAGATCAGCACCACCCCTTAAAATTAGCAATGAGAAATAGAGTAAAATCTGCAGAGACTCTTTTTACCTGACGTCCCTGATGTCAAGCACATTCAAAGCAGGCATTATTTGTTTTCCTGAGCAAAAGGTATTGGTTATTAACTATGAAAGCGCCTAAAGATAAAGAAGATGAGGCCTGCATGCTGACCCCAGCCTCTACTCTTTCCAACCAAAAGAAGGCTGGAGACCTATACTGACTTTTCCAAGTGGGCACTTGATCCAGAACCCTGCTAAGATGAGGTCATTTGTTGCACAAAAAAATCATTCATGTTCAAGTAAACAGAAGGACCACCCTTCTTCATGGATGAATGTAAGGCATAGAACTTCATGATGAATGTAAGGCATAGAATATGTTTGAAGAGCCTTCCTCCAACTACTTCTAAGTCCTTACACCTTCATACCAAACATAATTTTTTGTTAAAGAAAGCCTTGTGTTCCAGTTCTGAACTGAAGTTTACCCTGAGATGATACATCTTTAGCTACAGGGAAAACCCCCAGCCCAACAAAAACAATTCCACAAAGGTTTTTTTCTAGACTTAATTAGAGATGAAGTGGTGATTTAAGTCTTGCCAAGACTTAAATTCTGGAGGGGGTGGGGGTTTCTTACTTTCAGTCCTATCATTCTTAGAGACTACCTAGACAGGTCCCTGCAGTTTTCTTGGCAAGATTTTTCAGAAGTGATTTGCCATTGCTTCCTTCCTAGGGCTGAGAGAAAAGTTATTGGCCCAAAGTCAGCAGATAGCTTTCATACCCAACATGGAACTAGAACTCATAGTCTCCTGGTTTCTTGCATGATGCCCTAACCACTACACCAAACCAGCTCTCTTTACATTCTAAATTCTGTTAACCCTCTTTAAATATTCATTTATTTGTTCACTCATTCATTCATTCATTCATTCAAAACTTTTTACATTGCCCTGTGTAAAATAATCTCAGAGACAAATAGGTTAAACCTACAAATACACAGTCTAGCACCACATTAAAGACAAATACAATTAATAAAACCTCAGGTCAACAGCTTATGCTGAAAGATAACCAAGATCAATGCTTTCCAGTTTCCAGGAAGATATTCCAGGACAAAGAGACACCACCCAAAATTATTCTACAGGGAAGAACAATCATTTAGCAACTTTAGTGTCCTCCTGTGTCAGCTTTATAAACTTACATTGGCTGGTAAAAAGTAGCACCAAATAAATGCTATCACTGGCAATTAACAGCATTTAATTTTGAGGATGAGTTGGTATAATCAATTATGCCTTTTAATTTGTTAGATAGCATTTTTCAGAGCTTAATTTCCTGCAATTACACCTTTCAAATTATCTTCAGGTGATGTTCAGGATATAATCAAACATTCCTTCTAGAGCATTTGGCACCAAAAATATAGCATCTCCTTCCTCTATGAAGCTAGATTTATATGTACAGTAGTTACAGCTGAGGACTAAGGCATTCTAGCAGCTTCTATTACATCACTTTGTTTCAGATTTTTGCATGAACTTTGGACATGTATTTTCTCTTATCCTTATAAACTCCTGAAAGTTGCCATAGACTGCAATGCTATTGATATCTACAACACATTAAAATATTATTTAAACTTTTCTTGCCCTCCAATCAACTTTTCTATATGTCAAGGTTGTAAGCAGACATCCAGCTTGCTGTTAAGGATTTTTAAATCTTTAGGAACCTAGCAATTGGATTTTCTCATGACCCCTGAGTTGTGGATTGTCATCATCCTTGGTATTACTACTACCATTACTCCTATCATCGCCACATAAAGTGCTATTTGGGGAAGAGAAAGGCTGCATTAATTCATTCTTCAGTACATTTAAAAGTTATTTATGAGCTTGTTATATGGATATACAGGCTTGAAAGGGGATTAACTAGTGCTTTAAAAATATTAGAGTGATTTCAGATATATAAGGTATGATTTTACCTTGGCCACAATTAACTTTGAAAGAGATCATCCCAAGGTTATATCTGTTCCTTTTAAAGAAAGGGCACACATTACAGATTTGATTTAGCATACAAGCCTAATGCTCTATTTGTTGCAATGAGCATTCTTCTATCATATGACACATGAATGTGCAAATCTAATAAGTTTGCAGCCTGGAACATTGCTCATGTCCATCAGTAGAATGAATGAATTGCCCCCTCTTAAAAGCATTCAGAGATAAGAACACTGGCACAAAGTTGAAAGTATACATGGAAGATAGTAGTTGGATAAAATTAAATAGTAATGTTTGAAGGGCTGAAGAGAAGAAGAAAAACAGTCCTATTGCTAAAAGTTGCCCAATTGTAGAACAGATTGACTCTGAACAGACTGAAAAGATGGCAAAGTCTTTCTTTAAAAGATTTAAACAGTCTAAATGTCTGTTTATCAGATATGCTTTTCCAACAAACCAAATGAACTTTAAAGAGCCTTCCAACTCTATTATGGTATTGTAGGAACTTGATTTGGGAGGCTGTTTTGTCCAAAGAGTAGAACATATGTAATATTCATCATGCCTCCTGATGACCTATTTTAGCATTAAATTTGGTGAAGCAGTGGTTCTCATATAAAGCTGGTTCTTCTGCTCATTTGTATTTGTCTCTATCATCACCACCACCACCACCACCTATCTGTGCATTATTGTATATGGTAGTTTCCCCACACTTTCTGGAAAATCCTAGAGAATTATATGAGACCCATCTGCCACAAGCTTGCAAGACTAGAGATTAATTATGAAATTTAAAAAGCCTACAGCATCATAATATATGCATGCAGTTACAGGTATTCAAGCAAGGCAGAACAGAACATAATATTAATTCTCTGACAAATTGACACAAAATAGGGAGCAAACCTTTGAAACAGGGACTTATACAGCCCAGAGGCCATAATGAAGGTGGACTCTATTTCACATACTTTTCTTCTTCCATATTATTCTTCATTTAAAAAGTGTAAAAACCAAGCATCAATGAATTAAGTACAAATACTCAGATTTAAAATGAAGCTTTCCACAGCCTTATCTAATCAGTAAGAAATTCTATTATCAACAATCTTTAACAATGCTTAGTTTCTGAGTCACATTTCATCAGCAACTTTTGCAAAAGATCTAGCAATTATTTAAAATTTCTAAAACTTTGGTGTTACAAAGTGTTCACATTCAGTCAAATCTCATCTTAATCTTATTATGGCCATTGGCATTGACAAAATTACCATCAGTCAATTGCAAAAGGTATGCTTGAGCTGTGTCACTCCATCTTCTTGCCTTCCTGAGTAAAGGAATTTCACTTTCTGGCAGCTTGCTTCCATGTCAGTTCCTCCTCAGCACCGGTGATTACTTCCCACCTGGGGAATGAATCCAGGAGATTTCTTCCAACACCTTCCCAAGGACCTGGATTAAACAGATGTTGTTTGATGGTGTTCAAGGTATTGTTACATGATATAAGCTGTTCCAAGTACCTTTTGCAATTGACTGATGGTAATTTTGTCAATGCCAAGATTTTGCATTATCTTTGCTTTGGGGTGGGATGGAAGTGCATTATCTTTGCTCTTGGATGAGGTAGAAGTGAGGATTTTGCATTATCTTCACTTTCACCCCTTCCCAGAGCAAAGATAATGCAAACTTCTCACTTCCACCCCATTCCAGAGCCATCATAATGCAAAATCCTCACTTCCACCCCATCCCAGAGCAACCAGCATTCCCTCACTAACCTGCTTTCCAGCTCGGTTTTCCTGTGTTCAGAGCAACAAAAGAAGACCATGTGACTACCAATTTTAAAAAGTTCAGTCAGAACTTCCAACTTCATGAGATCTTTCTGCCCCCAGAAATTGGAAGGTCTGACAACTTGCTTCAAGTCAACCAACTAAGTTTCATTTCCATTTCCAATCCTTTGTCTTCAGGAGCTGCAGAGTTACAATTCACAGTCTGTCTCAGTCCTTTCAAATGTCCTGTTCTGCTTGGAGAAACAGTTTACAGCATCAGGAACATCACCAAATTACAGGATTCAACTGGATCGGTCACTGGGACCAGAGTTTTAAGTTTCCAAGCTTTCAAACTCATGCTGGAGTCCATCCTCAGGGAACTTCTCTCTCATATAGTGAGAGAGAACTTCATATAGTTCATACTATATATCATATAGTGAGAGAGAAGTTCCCTGAGGATGAGCTATAGCATAAGTCCAAAAGTTTGGAAGACTAAACCTCTGGTCCAGATGACTGACTCAATTTAGATGCTGCAACATTATCCTACATGTATATTTGTCTTCATTCATGATCACCAAGTGATTTATTATTTTAGTCCAAAAGTTGTTAAGGTAGAAAAATGCTGCTTTAGAACAACCCTGTTTAAGTCAAGATATTAGAGCCAGTCCAGTAGTTCTAAACCTTCTGAAAAGAGAGTTTCAGAGCATTGTATCTTTGTCACACTGGCCATTAAATCTTGCAATCTATACCATTTATTATTTGTCCACTGATCAAATTTCTTTGCATTCTCATCTTCACGAAAACAAATGTACCTTGGTGGATTTCTTACCTGCTCCTCCACAATTCTTTGCAGAGGGAGGAGAGCAGCCAAGATAAAAATACTAGAAAGTATTCAGGGTAAATTTATAGAAGTGTCTTTCTTTAACAGAGAATAAAAGAAGCTCTGCATTCTTATAATAAAATAAGAGGTTTTTGGACATGTTGTTGTGGCTCTAATGATCACACACCCCAAGGAAAGGCTAGGTGTCTTTTCACTGACAAACTAGCAAGTCACTCATCCTTTGAAGATGAGGCAATGAAGAAGTGAAGAAGGGAGTTGTTTAGCAGCTTTTCACTTCATATTAGGTTGCTGAGAAGGGCTACACAACAAATGGTCCTAAAGGTTATAAAAAGAACACAGAAGCTGTGGGGAAATATATATATATATATTGCTAAATTACTTTACCTAAAATTGTATGTATGAGTGATTTTAATCAAAATCTAATTTCCTCTCTTCTTAGAGCAACTGAAATAAGGGTTTTTTTTTCTAATTTGCTTTTTGCAGTTCAAATTTCTCATAATTCTTCGAGGGGAGTGACAGGACTATGAAAAAGTGTCTACCGTTACAAAGCATTAAAAATAGATTTTCAAATTGACATGCTAAATTTAAAATGTTTAATGTTTCCCATCAAAGGCTATTGAGTATCCATGAGGCCTTCAGTATAGTTAAAGGCACCAGCATTTCTGTGCATGTGCACATGTGTGTGTGTGTGTGTATGTATTCCTTCAGTTCTCCCAAAGCAAGTCTGCTGTAAAAATTAACAAGTTGTAAGCAAAAGCACCTTGGTTGGGAAAAACCACCATTTCATTTCTGTTTCTTCTTCTGCCAGCAGTGTGAACTTTTAACATACTCTGGAGGAGGAGGAGGAGGAGGAGGAGGAGGAGGAGAAATCTTGTATGAACAATACTGGATATTTGTCTAGTTTCATTCTTCCCTGCTATGATGAGAGACAATATTTAACATATTTAACTATGTATTACCCATTGCCATTTTAGTCGGTGCAAAAATCAGGTAAATTAACCATGCATATCCTAAGAACATCCTGATTATTACAACTAAATCTGGATTCTACATATCCCATGTTTCAAATCATTCTTGTTTGTCCCGTTCCTGAGTAATATATTTCCTCTTTTTCTGATGCTGAGCAAGCAATTACCCAATTTGACAGGCCCTCACAAAAAAATGCAGACTCTTGAGCTACATAAAACATAGGTGTCCCAATTTTCTTTCCACATTTCGCCTGGTAATCATTTTTTAAATGTGAAAGCTATTCTCCATTCAGTTTCCAGCAGCCACACCTCCAGGCCTCTGTCTCGCTGTCTAATTTGCTCTCCTCTCTGTCAATCTCCGAAACACCAATGACTAAAAGCACCATCTCAGGGTTGCCACACAAGGGGGGAGGGCTGTCATGAAGGGAGGGTGATGGGACTTACGGGCAAGTTGAGGACAGCACCAGAGGTCAGAGCAGCAATCGGAAAGTGAGACTGGGCAAAGAGTAATGCGGGAAGAGCTGACGAACAACTGGCAGCATTTTGCCAGTGTTCAGGATCAACTGGGGGAGGGTGGGGCTCCAGCCCTTGATAACCAGCTGGGAAGCAGAGGCTCCCACCGCTAACCTCGATTTGCTGAGATTCCAGCTAACAAAAACATTGGAAAAGCAAGGCAACTGGTGTCCTGACTTTCTTGGTCTGGAGCTCGGACCTTAGCGCTCCTTTTTTTCTTTCTCATCTACACTGCTGGCCTGCAGTGCTCCCAGGTGGCCCACCTGAAGGCAGGAGAGCATTGGGGCAATTGCAGAAGGGATGGAGCTGGTGGCCAATGCAGGAGCGGTGGTGGAGCCTGCCCCAGCAGCAGCCCTTACGCTGGAGCAGACTGGGGAAAGTGCCCAGCTGGATGTGCACCCCTAGGAGTGTGAGGAGTGAGCCAACGTGCAGCCGGCCCAGGGACAATCAGCAGAGTGTACGGACCAGGAGATGGCCCCTGCAGGAGACTGGTGGCACAGCTCATCGGTGACTGCCAGGCCTGGGGCCCTGCTACCAACCCCAAACTTTTCCTGTGCACATCTGACATGGTATGGGAAAGGGGACTGACAGATGGCAATAAAGAGGGGGATTGGAGCTATTCATCTGCTCCAGGAAGTCACATGGAGCAGCTGCAGGAACATTTTGAGGAGGCCAGCTTCTGAGACAGGAGCTCATGGCAGCCTTGGAACCTGGGGGGGAGGCAGCCGTCTGGCAGGTGTGGCAGTCATCTGGCCACCCGAGTGTGGCTCTTCTCACCCAGTTCCATTTTGCCAGCCTGAAGCTCCACCTGGGCATGGCCTATAGCCAGTCCCAAGAGCCCCTGCCAGTAAGGGGAGCAGAACTGGGAGCATGACCAAGACCAGTTCTGGAGGAGACCATGAGGCTGGTGGACAGCAGGTCCTAGTAGCCCAGACCAAGGCCAGCCAGCCCACATCCTGGCCATCTGGGCCCGACACTCAGGGGCCTGGATCAACATCAGGCTGAACAGACCCTGCAGGGTCCTGCATGGCCTATGGAGTTTTGGACCCACACTCTGCCCTTGGAGCCACCACCGTTGACACTGGATCCCACCTTCAATGGGAACCCTAAATGATTGGCCTTATTTCTGAGCAAGGTGATTAGCCATCTACGCCCATCTCTACCTTGCCCAATGAGCCATAGTCATGGTGGTGATGGCTGCATAGAAGGAAAGGCCACCAAGTGGGTGGTGGACCTCCATAGCAAGCATGCCCAAGAGTTGGTTAATGCCAGCCTGTTCCTGGAGGCACTGCAGGACCGCTTTGAGGATGTGACCCGAGCTCAGTGGGCCAAAGGGGAAATCTTAGCACTGAAGCAGAGGGGCAGACCTGTGGCTGATTATGTGTGGGAGTTTTGCTGGATAGCCAGTAAGTTGCAGCCCTGGCTGGAACAGCTGTTGCTCCACCATTTTAAGATGGGCCTGGACAGCACATTATGCCAGGCCTGTGCCTACTGAGGACTTCTTCCCCGGCTCAATGAGTGGTACCAGGCAGCTATGGAGTTGGACACTGAGCTGCGGGAGTGTCGCCTAAAGGGGGAGGTGGGTCCTAGGCCACAAAGGTTCACAGAGCGACCAACAGTCACCAACCGGATGGGTCCACCCCAATGGAAGCAATGACTGAAATCACCTTCCAAATGGTGACTTGGCCGAAAATTCATCCTGAATGGCACATCACCGGGGACCTTTATTAGGAAGACTTGGGGCACCAGAGTTTGATCCAGGGCATGGTAAGGGACCTCCCAGTGACTTCAATGCATGAGTCGATGACCACCATCCACCAATGGAAAGCAAAGGGACCTCTAGAGCTGGATGAGTCCAGGGATTGGAGAAATTGGACAGCGGTCCATAGCCAAACCTCAGAAGGTTTGTAGGAGAGGTTTGACAGGCTGAGCCTGGAAAGTCTGGAGCAAGGACACCAGGTCAAGCAGACCAGAGTAATCCTGAGCCAGCCAACCTTGATGTTTCCTCCCTGATGGGACCTAAATCACCCTGGAGGAGTGATGAAGACAGAGAGGACACTCCACTGATCACAAGGAGACCACAAGCTCCTTGGTTGACACGGAGAAGTTCTCAATCCGGCAAGAAGAAAAAGATGGCCATTGTGTACCTGACCAGAGCTGTTAAAGCCAACCGATGCAGCAAGCATAGAAGTTGAAGAACAGTGTGATTGATCTGGGTGAGATTTTTCTAACTCCTGTTGTGGAATTACCCCCTTTAAAAAGTCTGGGAGAAAGTGGGATTCAAAGAAGAGGAGGTGGAATTGTTTGTTTTCCATCCCCAAGAATAGTGGCAAGCGAACTTGCGAGCTATTTATAGAATTGGAAGTAGAGAAAAGAAAATCCTTTTAAAAAGGGAGAAGAAACTATAAAGCTAGAAAGTCAGATTGGGGATTTAAAATACAAAATGGATTAAACTGAAACTTTTTGGAATATGAAAGTTGGACCTCTGGGACTTTTAAAAAGCTTTGGAGCAGAGGATACAATTTTTTAAACTAATAAAGACAAAGGAGAGAAATAGAGCAACAGTGACACCTGCTGGAGAAAGAAAATTGCAGAGAAGTGAAAGTAATGAAAGTACCTTGAAAGCATGACTTTGGCTATCAAAGATAAGCTTGTTAACTATAATAACACGAGGTCTAGCAAATTGTTTACACCATATAATAGAGACAGAGAATGAAACACTGTAACATTTTAAACAGTGTAGCTCTTTGAACTTAAAACTAAAGTAAATAGAAACTGGGAAATAGCAAAGAACTTCCTTTTTTTCTTCTGGTTTGAACCTTTTTTTTCTTTTTCTTTTCTGGGGTGATATATGAATTTGAGTGGTTGAACTTTGGGGACTGGTGGGCCTAACTGGATTACAAATATATTAAATTGATTAAATCAATCAAGAAAATAAAGGATTAGGGTTTGAAGAACCTGAAGATTAATAAGGAACTTTATTTTTTCTATTTTCCTTGACTTTACTCTTTTT
>JANHFL010005146.1:0-33047 GCA_032468155.1 Oxyrhabdium leporinum
AGCAAGCCTTGGGGGGGGGGGGCAAGGTGAGATCACCTCCCTGGTAACCCCCCCCCCTCCAGCTTTTGGCTTCGCTGAGAAAATGTCAAAAGCGAGGTGGAGTTGTGTGGTTGTACTTTGCAGGAATATTTGACAGAGTTTGGGTCCCAGAAAGGGCACGGCTGCAGGACTCATACGGGGAGCCCCAAAAGCGACGGGGCAAAAGAGAAAAGGGATGAAAGGTGATTAAGGAAGGCGATGGAAATCATTTCACTTATTCAGCTGAAAGGCCTTGCCGATTGCAGCTGAGCCTTAGAGGCTCCCACCCATGTGGCTTTCCTAGCAGTAGGGCAGGACGGGCTGGCACCGGATACTCCTGAAGGCGGTGTCTGAGCACACAAAAGCGGGAGAAGGGGGCAGAGTTTTTGATGAGGGTTACTTGGAATCAATCCACTGTCAGATGAAGGGTTCCTAACGGGAGGTGGATGAAGTGCACTCCAACAGGCTGGTCCACCGCTGATTGGAAGAAAGACGGGCGCGGCGGTCCGGGGCCGAGAGAGAGGGCAGCTTCGGTATCTAAGGGAGGACCAGAGCCTGGGCTACCTCTGCTCCTGGCCCACCACCTTCACCGCACACAAATGAACACGCCCTGAATGAACTGATCTGGGTTTTGGCGTTACCTCCCTGGAACGAGAGGCACATAGTAGGGAAGCCAGGCGCATCTTAGCCCATCTTTGCCCAAAGAGGCATCGCATCGGAAACAACCTTCATCCCGTCAGGTGCAAAGAAAGGGAATCATCCGCAGCGTCTCTCCAATTAACCAGGGGCACCTTCTGAGTTGGTTAAAATTAGATTTCATCAATTGATCTCACCTTGAAGTTGCTAAGAGCTTCCACTGGAACTTTTGCCACGGCTTAGCGGGCAATGCAGGCCCCACAGTCCGAATATAAGCAAAGGGGTGCTTTTATTTATTCAGGGACTGCATTAACATGTTACGCTACACCTTATTGTGTCTTGTTTCGCTCCAGGTCAGCAATTTCTATGAACTGAGCAAGCTGTAGATTGTACAGTGACTCCTGGAGACCACGGGGCTTGAGCCCAGCCTATTATTAATGGGACTATTCCATAAACCATTGTTTAACCAGCCGTGGCTTGGGGCACTGCCAAAATGGGCGGGTTCTCATGCCCCCCCCCCCCAAACTATACAGAGCATTTGTTCAGCAAAATTCACCTGACTGGACCTTCTGCATCACGGCTCTGCAAGCCAGACGGGAGGCTCTCTCGGTCTGCGCCCAGTAATCGCTCTGCCTTCAGAAGCTGTAGAAGGAAAGAGAGGAAAATACAGCCCATTAGGAAAGACACAGAATGGCTGGGTTACTCACTGCCCAAGTCCTGAACAACGGGAGGCGCTTGGTCAGTTGCTGCCCGCCAACGCCTATTCTGGCAGCACCATGGGACCAAAAATTAATCTGCACTTTCCTCTTCTTCCCTCAGAAGATGGCATCAAAGGTGTGCAGCCTCTTTCTCTTCTGCCCTCTCTTATTTTGCCTCTGGGGATTCTCCGTCATCCAGGTCCTGGTTGTCCCAAAGGTGCTTGTGCAAAAGGCAACTGGACTTTGTTTCTCCTTGAAGACATTTCTCTTCTCACCCAAGAAGCCTCTTCAGTTCTGAGAGAACCGAAGTCAGAATTGAAGAAGTTTCTTGGATGAGAAGCGAAACATCTTCAAGGAGAAAACAAAGAAAGGCCAGTTGCCTCTTGGAAAAGTGCCATTGGGCCCTGTCTTACTCTCTATCTGTTTTCAGCAGGCGGTCTAGGATTCCTGGATATTGTGAGGAGCCACGTGGCTCAGGCAAGGAAGGAAATCCTATCTGTGGCCAGCTGGAGGTTGGGCAGGGTCCTCCGTCAAGGGAGGCCACCCTAATGGGATTTGGCAAGGAGAGATGGGCTTCCATAACCAGATGGAGAACTCAGTGCCCGGAATCGCTTCCAGGCATCCTCTAACAGAACCTGTCGAGAATACTGAAAGCAGAGATTTCCCTCAGGGATGAGAATCTGTAGGGGAATATGGAAAGAGAAGGAGTCCGGATAAAACAAATACCTCATTCAACATATATGGATCTTTTCACACCTACAAAAACTGGAGCTGCAACTTCCTTTGGTTTCAACAGAAGAGAAGGGCTGGCAGTGAAATCCAGGAGAGGCTCTGTGATGAATTGCTCTGATTAAAGGAAAGTAGCCTCAGGTAAGAAGCCACGTGGAGGAGGGCAGCCAAGAATGCTCTATTGTGGAGGCTCCTTAGACCTGGCACGACGTCCTGAAGAAAGACGGGGCCCTCAACTATCAAAGAGGACTTTCCTTCTGAGCAATTCATGCAGAAGAACACAGTTGAACTTTGAAGGGCGCCTTGGAAGATGCCAACCCAAGTTTCAAAAGGCACCAGCTTGGAAGAGTCTCTGTTCTTCTCCTGTCTCCAGATCCCTCCCCAATGCAGAACACCTCTGGCTACTCAATCGTTCAAGTGTAAACTACCATTTTTGGGGTATAGGATAGTCCTCAAACCCAGAAAAATGAGACAAGTTATGCTCAGTGCTGGGCAGGGCAGAGCAAGAAACTCCCAACCGAGAGAAGGATTAGGGATAACATGATAGCAACCTTCCAATATTTAAAGGACTGACACAAAGAAGAGGGAGTCCACCTATTCTCCAAAACACCTGAAGGCAGGACAAGAAACAACGGATGGAAATTAACCAAGGAGAGAAGGAGAAACTTCCTGACAGTGAGAATAATTAACCAGTGGAACAGTTTGCCTCCAGAAATTGTGGGTGCTTCATCATCGGAGATTTTTCAAGAAGAGATTGGACAATCATTTGTCTGGAATGCTATAGGCTCTCTCCTGCTTGAGCAGAGGGTTGGACTAGAAGACCTCCAAGATCCCTTCCGTTGTTCTCTGTAGATTCTGCCTCAAAGTCCAAACACAAGCCTTTTTCACGTCCACAACGTACTTAATTGATAGAGCTTTGTGGCTTCATCTACCTGCGTGTGACCTCAGTCAATGCCGGCGGTTGGAGAAGTTCTCCCAAGGAGACAAATGCCATGCCAGGATAGATTTGAGGCCTAACAGGGCAGCTGGGTGGAGGGGAATTAAAGATTTTGCCAACTTGGAGCACAAGTTTCCTATTCCACTGCTTTTCAAAACTGCGTATAATCTTCCTTCTGAAAACCGCACTGTTCACAGAATATAAGGCTCTAAAACCCGGTCCAGTTTGAGCCGAAGTAAATCTGGAGAAGCTAGAGGGTGATACTTTTTCATTTATCAGTACGGAAAATAACCTCCCTCTGCACATTTGTGGAAGGCTGCATTTCTTCCCTTTGCTTTCTAAGTGTTTGCATGACTAATAAGGTGTGACACAGCTAAGATTTGCAAGCATTTTTCCATAATGTAACTTCTTCCAGCTGAAGAAAAGAAGAAGCTAAATTTGGATGCCAGCAGCCAACAAGAACTTCACAAGCAAAGCAAAGCTCACGGGCCAAGGCTTACGTTACTGCGCAGAATTCTCCCCTTTCAAAATTTTGCAATGAGCATCACTATTTTTTTTAAAAAAAGATATAGAATGGAAATGTACAAAGCCGCATATATTCATGAAAATAATGTAGAGGAATGCATTGTATGAAGGCAATGGTACGTGCCAACTGTACAGTAGTCAAAACTGCAAACCAAAATGCTTGTTTAAAGAACGAGGCACCAAAATGCATATAAACATTATTGTAAACTATAAAACATTGTCAAGCTCAACGGATTTTGAAGGATCACAAAGTGAGACGTGGAGAAAACTGGTTATTGCCATGCCATCCCTACAGAAAATACTGGTACAAACTCTAACAGCATCAAGATTGCAACCGAATGGGAAGAAATATCCATTGTTATCTTTGAGGGGGTGTTTCTTCTACAACTGGGTTCGGAAGGCCAACATTTCATCTTGTTCCCAGTTTAGAAACGGTGCTTTTAGTTAACGAACAATGGTATCACCTCCAAGCAGAAAAGCTCCTGTCACTGAGGGAGGGCCTTTGTTGTGGCATTGCCCCTTGCAACGGAGCAACAGAGATGCAGAATGGAACGCGCCCTTGCCCTCCCACCCCAAGGAAATTCAGCAGAGGAAAGACAAAGACACATAATTCACCAGGAGCTGGAGGAATTCAGGCAAAGTTGTTGCTGGCTGGTGGAAACTCCTTGACACATCATATCATAGCAAAAAAGGAAAAAGAAAAGTCCATCATCCAAGTTTTTCTTACTCTAATTCTTTCTCCAATTAGCAAAAAGCTGGCACGGGTGGGAAGGGCTCGGTGTTTCTCAAAAACAAAATACTTCTATTGATCCATTTTCGAACAGGCACACATAAAATAATTTTAGGAACAGATGGGAAGTGTTTCACGCATTGACTTCAGCGCAAAGCACAAGCACTTTCAAGAAGGGTCAACTTTTTTTGTAAGGGGGAAAAAACACAAGGCTCCTTTTTCTGGAACCTAGATGTGGGGGGGCGGGACCCTGCAGAATTGCCCCTCCCCCCAGCTCAGGATGCCCTCCAGGGCTTCCCACTTCCTTTGGCATTTTAAAAACCTGAAAGGTGGCATCTCCTGCTTCTGGCTTTTGCTCTTTGAGGATTCCAGTTATGACTTCTATGATCTCTGCTTCGTTTTTTTAAGCCTGCCTGGAATCTTTGAGCAGAAAGACAAGGGTCTACTCTGAGCAAATATGCAAGGACGCCCTTCTCACATGCTTCTCCTTCCAATCCACTGAGAATGCGGGTCCTGTCCAGTTGCTGGTGGGAAGTCTTCTGAAGGAGACAGGCTTTTGGCTGTAGCATCTGGAGGTAATCTTCTGCAGGCTGCAGTATGTTCTCCCTGAAGAGATTATTTCATCATTTCATTCCATTTGATTATCCACTGTGTTCTAAGCACCTGGTGGAAAAGTAGGAGGGTTCCTCATTCAAGAAAGAAACACTGAATGGAGGGGATGTTCGGTCCCAAGGGAAAAGGGGAGCAGGAGGCAAAAGAATGAGATTTTGTTAAGCCAACTGCAAGATGGAGAACTGAAATGGAAGCGGAGAAGATACCCCAGAAGAAGAGAGGAGAGCAGAGGGATGGAGGAGGAGGAAGATGCCAAGGCTCATGGGACCAAGAAGTTCCAACAAAAAGCGACCTAAGGCCATGGGAATGCTAGGGGGGGTGGGGGCTGCAGAGCAGGACTGGGACTGGGCTGGCCCACTGGACCAACCAACCTGGTGAGCCACTCACTCTTCCCCAGCCCCACTGACCTCACAGGCTGCTCTTCTGGGGGAATGAGTTGCTGGGGTGCGCTCTGTGCATTGCTTTCAGCCCCTGGAGGAAGCACCAAGGAGATTATGGATGATAAGAGACCAGGGAGTAAACCTAGAGGTAGCATAGTGGCCTAAAATCAGCCATCAGTCAATGCTAGGAACAACCATTCAACCTACGGCAGGAAGGAATGAGCAGGCCATTGGCCACAAGTGGAGTCTTGCTGGCTTAACAGCTCCCTAACGAGTTTCTTTGCCCTGGCCTTGCAACCTGACCGCCATACATCATCGTGACCACAATTGAGAGCCAGTGCAGAATTGATAAGGCGGAAATTATGTGGGTCTGAAAAATAAAGTATGTTGAGAACTTAACTTGCTGATAAAAGCCTCAGGACATTTCTGTCTAGCCCTGACATGGAGTGTCTTCCCCGAAGACCCCGGAGAAGAGCTAATCTCATGGATCATCGCCAGACTGGGGCCTCTCCCAGATGTGTTGAGATGGCCATTCATGCCATCCTGCCTTAGAAGTCCATCTGGAAACCAGAGCCTCCATGCATCTGGAGGGGGACAGAAGCTGCAAAGTTTTGAAGCCTTTCCCATCATGTTTTTCAGATAAAGGGAGGCAGAGCCAACAACCCAGAGGAATATCTTTCCCTGCTTTGGTTTTGCATTTCTTCAAAACTCGAACCAAAGTTTGAATCTTCTGTTATTTTGACAGTTTCTGGCTACAGCATATTTAGTTGCATTGGGGGAAGAAGAAGAAAAAAACATTAAATTATTAGCTTGTGTACAACACACTGAGCTTAAACACAATCCATCCTGTCAAAAGAAATGTCTTAATTAGTGAGACGAAAGCAGTTTTTCTTGACAGAGCTTGTCAGGCAAAATATCGTACTTGGAGGGAATTTAAGCGAATTCACTTGTAGGAATTTAATAAGGCCTCATTCCACTCCCCTCGCAGGGAAGGAAGGAAAGAAAGAAAGAAGAACCCCGTTTGGTGGGGGTTTGAACCCCTTGGGGACCTGCTGTGGGAAGCGAATGGAGTCTGTCTCTTGAAAGCAGCTTTGGGGCTGAACCAAGCAGGGAGGAGGCTCTCCAAGACCCCATAGGAGATTCTCGGCTTGAAAGGTTTAATTAATTGAATTAGCAGACTTGAAACAACAACAAAGAACAATTTCTTTGGTTTTTTTTAAATACCCTTGGGGAGAAAAAAGGTAAATTGAGAGATTAATACATTGTCTTTACTGGAGGGGGGGGGAGGTGCAGCCCTGCAACTTAGAAGTGGAACGAAATGATAGCAATTATGCAATGTTGGCTAACATTTTCCAAGATCTGGGAGATACAGTTGGAAATGCCTTGAAAATGTCAGCTCAATTGTGCCGCAGCCGTGGTAGAAAGGCAAAAAGGTAAAAAGTTAGTGGCTATTAAGAAAGGGGATCTATATTGAAATACCAAGCTCTGCCCCTCATCCTCCCACCCTCTGTAAATGCCAAGTCAAGAGATTTGGGAAGCGTCAATGGTTGGCTTCTTGAAGCCTTTTATACCTCGGTTTGCAAGATGGTTTTGCAAGTGTCCAAATCGACTGATTCGGCCCGTAGATCAGGGGTGGGCAACCTTGGCAACTTTAAAACTGGTGGACTTCAACTCCCAGAATTCCCCAGCCAGCCAGCATTCTGGAAATATCACTCCATCCACACCTCCCCCCTACCATGAACTCAAACTGTTGAGAGGTTGCAGGTGTTGGAACGACTCAAGAGACCTTTAATAATTCTGGCTGGCTGGCTTCCAGGTCAAATCCTGACTTGTAAATGTAAGGCGTATCTCGATCTTGTTCTGTGCATCTTTTCCTCCTAGCTTCACTTCGCTTCAGTTTCCACCTAAAGGAATCTTTGAGTCTATCAAGGCACGAATGAAGGGACAGCAGTGACATTCGCTGGTCCTGCCACAAAAGATCTCTGTGCTGATGCAAATCTTGGTTGGCAGAGTTGACAACTGGCTTCAGATCCTCCTCTTTGCACAGGGAGGAAATTATTCTGAACACCATGCCAAAACTGGTTGAAGTTGAAAGTTTTAGGAAGCATCTTGACCACCCCTTCTCCATTGGTTTGTGGTTGGTTGGGTTTTCCCCCCACAACCATTAAAGATGGAAAAGGGGTGCAATCCAAGACCGTTGAAACATCACACGGGCAGAAGGCATTATGATGACTCACATCCCAAAGGTGCGAGCGACTTGCTGCTCTCGGCATCTTGTGAAGGAGGAGGCACAGGCAGGCAGCATCTGAGGGATGGTGCTAGACTGGAGGCATCAAGTGATCCCAGAAAGGTCTACGAGTTCAGGCTATGTAACGAAGCAGCAAGGAAGTTTTCTAAAAATGTGCTTCAAACTCTTCGAGCCTTGCGAGGTTTGGAGGGGCTCCAGAGGGGAGCTGTCTGGAGCAGTCTATTTCCAGGGCTCAGGTCAAGGTCCCCGCAGCCCAGTGGAAGGAGAGAAGACAAAACTGCTTAGTTGACAACATAGCCTCCAGAGTCCAATTTACTGACTGCGGGGTGCTAGATTTGCACACAGGAACAAAACTGGAAAAGTGACTAAGCCAGAAGCTGGGAAAACACCTAGAAATAGATCTGCAGCTTGAACAACGTGATCAGAACTTCGTTTAAATGGCAGCAAGATTGAGGGGGGTCTGACATCAGTCAAGGGGGTGGGCGAGAGGCACTTGAGTCTGAATATCCCACCGTGCCTGAGGTCGCGTCTGTGGCAGCAGCTCTGAAGACCTCCAGTGTCCTGCCGGAGGAACCCAGTTGGGCCGGAGAGCTCCTTTATGGCTACTGCAGGGGACCGAAAGTGCTGACAGGGAAGCTGTTCCGTCAGAAACTCCGTCAGAAACCCTCCAGGGCCCGAGGCCGAGCGACTCCATCCCCATTCCAGATTCCTAGCAGAGTTCACTCTTCCAGGCTGCGGTTACAAAATGCGTGGAATGCCACCATGGAAGTTGGGGGAAGAGGGTGTCCAGAGGCCACGTCCTGCCTGTTTCCCCTGCCCGCTCACAGAATGTGGACCGCAAAGGTCTCACGGGGAGCTCTGAGGGACAAGGGGCTTTGGCACTACCTGAGTGCCAAAAGGAGGAGGTTTGTGGATCTCTCCTTTGCCCCCCCCCCAAAAAAAAGGACGCTTCTTAAACACGGTTGAAGCCCCTCCAAAGGCAAAAAAAACCCCCACCCCACCTCACCTTTGAGAAACAAGCAACAATTCTGAAAATCTCATTCCCTGCCCCCCCGAAAGAGTAAAATAAAATGTGTGTATTGAGTGAACTCCCCAGGAAGGAGGACCGGGCTTGAGGTCATCTGGGGTGAAGGCAAGAGAGCTCTTGACTCCCATTTACGGATGCTGCTCACATATTGTTATAAGAGCCCTTCTCTGAGGGGATGAGGTAAGCTGGAGAGACAAGGGCAGACCAGGGAGGAGGCAGGCGGTGTCTGAACAGGGGAGCCAAACATGTGGCCTGAATTTCTGAGCACCAACTCCTCTCCGCCGAGCATCACTAATCGAAGGCAGATGCATTTATCAAGGGAACATGGCGGGAGAGTCTCAGCGGCTTCCGCAGACGCCCCCCCTGGATGCTCAGCAGCCCTTTGGCAAGCTGGTATTCCGTGGAGACCCAACTGCCTACCGGGAGTGATGAATCAAACCCCGGACACCAAGAGTTTGCAGCAGGTAAAGCTGCCTGGCTGGACCAGACAGGTCTCCATTTTGATCCGGCATCATCTTCCCACAATGAGATGCAGCAGGTACGAAGTGTTCTTTCTCTCCAGCGTTTGGCATTTGGCCCAACTCAGCCTGAAGGCACGGAGACAGGCAAAAGAACCTTATGCCCTTGGAGAACTCAACAGGTCTTATGCCAACCTGGCTTGGAAGAAAGAAGGCAGCAACGTGGAGCCCCGGTTGCTGTAAGAACCATCTTGGAAATTAGGTTTTTCTTCTGGCTGATAAATGTTCTTCCTGGAAAGAAGGGGACGATCCCATCCATAGGACAGTGAGGAACACTCTTCCCATCTGTACTTCAAGGGCAACTTACTCTTGTTGAATAAAGTCTTATTGTCACCTGTCATCTACCAAGGGCCCACCAAGATTCCAGAGATGGAGTAGATGGAAACGTTTACCAGAAATCATGTCCCATCATCTGATTTTTCTGGACTCCATCAATCAAGCACTGGAGGGGGGGATTCCTTCTAAAGAGCATGGTGCTGCCAACCATCCGTAGCACATTCTTGTAGTGGTGCCTTGCAGTTCTTCACCAGAAGTTGTACAGTTGACATTTCTGGCTTATCAGAAGACCATCAGAAGCCATGGGAACTCTTTGCATTGCAGCCCATATGTGCTGTTAATGTTCAGAAGAATAAAACGTCTTGACTCTACCCCAGAGAGCAGGGTGTGGCGCTCTTTGCCTTAGGTTAACACCCACTTGCACTCCATATACCCATGGAATGGGAGGCAGGAAGAAGGGAGGACATTTCCCCTTCCTCATTACTCAGCTCAAGTTGTGGGCTGTTTACATTTCCTGCACTGCAGAGAGCTGCTTAAATATTTAAATCTCCCAAATCCCCATCTTCATTTATATCAGCAACAACGAACGAAGAGAAAATGACTTTCCTATTGGATTTTCAAGAGAGAGTCAGAGAGAGAGAGAGAGATCCTTCTTACAGCCCTATCCGTCTACCACTGCCCTTGAATGTAGCTCTCTTGGCCCATGTGCCTCCCTCACCAGTTACAGTCCACTAAGTGGAAATGATGAGAGACCATTAACTTCCATAGCCAAGTAACACCTTCTGGAGAAGCACCCAAAATGATGACGTTCAACAGATGCGTCATAAAAGGAAGCACAGGGCAGGCTAGAGCAGGCTACTTCATGGACAACTGGGAACAGAAAGTGTTCTGTGATCTGCCTTTGGAAGGATGCACGTGGGCAGCTCTGCAAATCAGCATCCTTGCCAGCAAGGTTAGGAGGAGAGGGGAGGGGACAGGAGGGGAGGGGACAGGAGAGGAGAGGATTAACCAGAGCAGCCTAGCAATTTCAGGTCACAAAATGGGTTGGGGCTGATGGAATTTGAGTGAGAAAGTCACCCCAGAGGTGGGCAGCCTCACTGACTGCAGCGAGCACCTCTATTCTGCCGCAGGAGCACGGGGCTGGGCTGTTGTCCTGAGTGCTTGGGCTCCAGAAATGGATTTCCCATCGAAGTCCTGAGATAGTGGAGGAGGGTCTCCGTGCTCTCGAGGGGAGCTACTGCAGCTGGGGGTCTTGCACAAGGGACACGGCAATAGAGGTCAATCCTGCCAAACCTTTGAAAAGGCTTAGAGCAAAATGAGCAGGCGTGAAGGACAATGGATTGATTTCAAAATGGAGACAAAATGCAGTAAAATGGGACAATTGAAACAAATGGATTGGATTTACACACAATTCAGCTCACTTTAGGGGTAATTTGATACTGTGAGCCAGCTATTATCCAAGAAGCTTGCTTGATCTTAAAAAGAAAGAGGGGAGAAGGCAGCAGGGGAGGTAATATTGAAAAAACAAACAAACCAGGGGACTCAAACTCCCTGAAAGCTGAGTTGTGCATCTAGTATTTTCTCTGACTTTGGACACAATCTTCATGCAAGCCACACCAGGGTTCCTGGTGGAAATTGCTCTCACAGTGTGGCCAGGAGGGCACCTCTGGGAAAGGTGGTGACTAATGCTGGTTCCTCCACTCACCTGAGACAGGTGTTGGCAATAGCCTTCAGTGCAAAGATTCCTTCCAATTTCAAAACTGCCCTTCAACGTAAAACTTCTGGTGTGCAGTATAATCAATAATAGACTTACAAAGAAGAAATGAACAGAGAAGGAAATCAGCCTCCATAATTATATGGTTACTAATATATTCCTATTTCCAGCAGTGAAATATGGGGGAGACCATGAAGATTTTCGCTCTTATCCCACCTGGAGCATGCTGGGGCTGTAGAAATGTTCTTCTCGGGTTCGAAAGGATGGTTGAAATTTTAGTGCTTCCGGGATGCTTCAATCTGGCCCAGAGGAGAAAACAGCTGGCCAGGTGTGAAAGGAGTGTGTGTGTGTGTGTGTATAAACACCAACACAGAGAAAGATGAGGCTACATGCCGAATCCCCATTCTGCAGATGACGCCTGTGTGTTTGTGCACCTGCTTCAACTTGCTCTGGATCACATTGTGGTCGTGAAAAATAGTTTGCTATTTTGGAAATGCACACACACACACACACACACACACACACAGCATCTCTCCAAATTCCGGAGGCACAATTTGTCCTGTGTGGGGACAAGAGCCAAATGGCTTCCATTTTGCCCAGAAGCCGAAAGAGGAAGAAGAGCTAAAAACCTTTTTTTTTTCCCTTTCTTTTTTTTTTTGGGGGGGGGCGGGCACAGACGAAGGAAGCAGAGAATCGTTTCGGATACTCACCACTGCTCAGAACAGCAGGGCTGAAAGTCCCTTGCCTTCCTCTTGCGTAGCAGTCCCCTACCTGGGTCCTCCCGTGCCAGGCGGGCAAGAGAAATGCCCAAATGCAAACCTCGCCACCTAAAGCCTTTCTCCAAAGTGCCTGACTGGCCTTCAGGCAGACTCACACACAACCTGCAACAAAAACAACAGTGATTTTTTTTTTTAAAGCAGTCCAGCAGGAGCAATAAAAATGACCCTCCAACGTTGTAAGTTGACACTGACAAACAGAAATCCAAGTATAGAGCTTTATAACCAAGGTATGGATAACAATCAATCTCCGTCAGATGCCTTCAAGCGCTCTCGCCCCCAAATCCAGCTTAATTGTTTTGTAACTGCTTGGCGTCGGTTCCTGGACCCCGCAAAACCAACGGGCCAGGTCACCTTTAGACTGAAGACATCTGCCTGGTTGAACACATAGGGGTGGTTGCCAAATCCTTTATCTATTTTATATTTCGTGTTTCTAGATCGCTCACCTCCCTCAGTTGCCAAAATGGAATAACCAAAGCCAGAAGAAGCTGCAGGAATTTAATCCAGGAAAGCTGGGGTCTTTATTCAGCCCCCTCCCCCGTGTTCCTGCTCTATGTTTAAAGCTTCTTAAGCCCAGCAAGGTGGGCCTGGCGGTGTTTTGGTTTAATACATCCACGAATTCCAGTGCTACGTATAGGTATCTTGCATTTTAAATAAGCGGAATAAAACTGACTTTCTAGACCCCAGAAAGTTGAGTTTGGGAAAGGCTTAATGTTAGATGCAGCTGAGTAATGGATAGAGAGGTAGCTCAATTTTTGCTCTTTTCACTTCTGAGAGCACAATTTTACTCCCATATCCTTTGAAATGGAAGGAAGGAAGGAAGGAAAGGAAGGAAAGGAAGGAAAGGAAGGAAGGAAGGAAGGAAGGCAGGAAGGAAGGAAGGAAGGAACGAAGGGTGTTTTAGGAAGGAGCGGGGATTTTATGCTGCCCTGACAGTCTTTGTTTTAACCCTACAATTTTTTCTTTAATACAAGTCAAACTGCTGTCTGTTCTGATACCTTCCTTTCAAATTAGTGCTCTAAAGCTTGGAGACATTTTGAAGTTGAAAATGTACACAAACGCACACGCCAATGTTGGTGAGCAGCTTGGGAATGTGCTAAGCTGAAGGTTACCTTGAGTATCTCCCTAGAATTTCTGATAGCCTTCAGGCTTCCCAGAGAAAAACTAAGGCTCTTTGCATCGAGGGGCGAGACTGGTGGAGACAGGGGGGACCGAATAAGGAAGGAAGACAGCAAAGATCTTCATTGTCTTCCCAGTAACTGATATGGTCAACGATGCAGAACTAAGAGAAGATTAAAGAGCATCAATTGCCTGTGAACCATCTAGAATTTCCTTCCCTCTGCTAAAGACCCCCCGAATAGATCATGGACCTTCAAGCCAAATTTAGGATGGCAACTTTTACCACAGTAGACTTCAAGATGTCACAACAGTCTTTGTTGCCTCCCTGGATTGTGTTCAGATCTGTCAGATTTAACGGTCCGTTCTTTCTCTTGGCATGTGTACAACAGGGTTCAGGGATCTCCTAGCCCCCAAACTCCTAGCCCTTCTCACCCATTGATCAGGATCCGCCTCTGGGACTTGAGATGTTGAGAGATACCTGGAGAGCCAAATGTTTCTCCCTGCGTCTCTCAGCCCTGCCTGCAGCCCTTGACAGAGAAGCTCTCAGTGTGTGTTAAGGCAAAGCTATTGTCTCTGCCTGATAGCCAGTGCTTCCAACAACTCCATCGCTTCTCTTTTTTTTAAGTGTGTGAAGTAAGGAGAAAAATAAACTAGACCGAGTCATCTATCAAAGAAGTGGGTCAATTCTTTTCTGGTGGCATTTTAGAACCTTCGATGCATCAGCATCTTCATTAAAACACACCTGGCCAGAACAAACAAAATCGGTTGAAGCTGCAAACCAAAACACATTTTCCTGAGAGTAACTTCCAAAGAAACTAACTTCAGAGAAACCGCACCGAGAGTCAAATTAACAATTTGCAAATGTTGCAACCATCAAGTGCGCTATATAGTTCAGCATCTTTCTCCAAGACCAGTTTTGGTGCCATCTGTCAGCGGCCTCACAAGCCTCAAAAGCTTGTGGAAGACCTCTCTATCACTTACGTATGAGTTTTCCTACGGTTTCCATCCCTCCATCCACCTTTCCAAGGCCTTTCCCCTTTGCTTTTCAAATCGTCAATTCATGCAAAGTTAAATTTCTGTCTCAACATCTAAAGCTTCTATATGGCATCAAGACTGAAAATGTAATTTTCATTCCTTCTACTTGAATTGTTGTTATTATCTAGTTTTCCAGATGTGAAGATCTGTCAGGCCTGCACACCTAAATTCGTGCAGAAGGCTTGCCTGGCAAGTCCGAGAACCTGCTGTGCAGCTAAAAGAGGGGAAAATGTAATTTCTTTCTCCCTGACAATCAATGTCCCCTTGTTACGTCGGCTGTTCTGTCTTTGGAATTTGCCCCTATTATTTCTTAATAATGTATGTAACGCACTAACAGCCCAAGAGGCCTCCAGATTCTCATCTAAATCACAGACTCTTGCCAGAGATTAGATGTTATTTGACATCACAAGGACTGAAATTTTTAGTACAGCAGGCAGGATAATCTGGAGTGAATTATTTCTTCAATAAAGTATTCCTGTTTTGTAACAGGAAAGGGGGAGGAGGACCCACAATAACAGAGTGAATTATACCACCAGGGAAGACGCAGGGTTTTCAAGAAGCACATGAAAAAGATGCATCTCCATTCTCTGCACAAATCATGTACAAAGTTAGGTTTCAAAGCCTTCCCTGCTGCTGTAACGGATACGATTTTTTTTCTATTATTATTAACACCAACATTTTTATTGTGCTTCAGAATGCTCAGATACTTTCATAATCATTTGTTATACCCGCTAAAACAATAAAGAGACCATCTTCACTACGTTTGTAAGAATGTAAGAGAAGGTCTGTGGGATCACCCCAAGGCCCACCTTGGCCCGCCCTTCCATTTAATCACATGGCAGATGGATGAACCCGGGGTGCTTATCTTCTGGGGAGGGAGGACTTGTTCTCCTCCTGCTGGTCTCCTGCAAGCGATACTTGACGTGCTGCTGCCCCTCCTCACTCGAGCGTAATACGGAGTGTTCAACACCGATAGTCTTAGGTAGGCTTTCCTTCCATGGATTGAGCAGTCTCTTTTGCCACGCTTTAAGCACACAAGGACTTAAGAAGGGTTCTGCAGGATAGGTCGCAGACCATCCCAGGCCAGCGTTTTGCTTTTCATGCTGACTAGCAGATCCCTTCAGGGAGCTTACTCAGAAATAGGAAACGGAGGCAAAGCTCTCTCCTACTCTTGTTCTGTTGCTACAAGAGCCCTGGGAGGTAACGTGGAGTCTCTGGTAGCCCTGGAGGAATTGGTCCTCCTTGCAACGAGAAATCCATCTCTCGGTGACCCTCAGTTGCTTCTCCAGCCTCACGGGGGATCAACGGAAGCTGCTCTTTCCTGTTTTGTCAACTCTTCTACCCATCTCAAGAGGTGGGCCTCCATCATTTCAAACCTTCACAGGTAGCCTCATTTACTGCTAATCCAAGGGAAGGACGAGTTTCAGTGTTGTCCACCCAACTGGTTCTTGGACTTGGAAGAAATGGCAGGAAACTGACCTTGCATTTCCAAGAAGTTTTCTGTATTGTGTTGGTGTAATAATTCAACATGTTGCTTCAGGGCTTTTATATTGCTTCAGGCAAAATGCTGTACCATAAATTATGGCACCTAAAGCTGAGTTTGACCTATTGGTTGATGCATAATCAACTGAATTAATTTGAAATATTAACTACATATTATGGCCTAAAGGAGTTTTCCCCTCCATTGTCTTTCTAGCCACGCCACTGAATTCAATACCAGCCTTTCTCTCTTGTGCGGTTAAAACCAAAATATAAATAAATCCTCCATTTTCATATTATATGCATAGAATATACCAGTAGGAAGAATGGTTTAGATGTGACTACATTCATGTTGAAACAAAAATCCCTCCTCTATAATACATTTTTTAAGTGGTGGTTCCTCTCTCTTTAATAGAAGAAATAAATTTCTGGAAGGAAGCATATGAACTGCCAGAAAATTCTAATAATAATTTAAGTCTTAAATCAGTATTTATATATTCTCTTTGATATATACCATTGGAATTCCTTCCCTGGGGACCTACAAACAGACTTATCAGAGTTGGCTGTGAGAAAAATATTGAAGAGACATTTTTATCTGCATTTGACTGAACAGAACTTGACTTGGGGAAAGAAAGATCTTAAACCGCCCCCTTTTAACCCCAATCTACCTCCCGAGATTGTTATAAAGAACAAACTTGGGGGGAGGGGGGAATCTTCTTGCCAAAGGAAAAGAAGGATTGGACGTAATAGTCAGGGGTCAGGTTGGAAACCAGTGGAAAGGGACACGTTGTAAAAGGGTCTTCTACTAGGGACAAACTCAACTTGGCCAACACAAGTTCTTACAAGAGTTCAGGGTAACCGAAAGTTTTTGTGCTCCATGAGACACTAGAGTTGGTAGCAGAAAGGAGCAGAAAAGGAATTTTATGAGTGTTTAATAAGATGTTTTCACAGTGACCTTGAATTGCACTGCGCATTTCAAGCAGAAGCAACTTCTACCCATTGAAATATTGGCCTCATGCCTCGGAGCATGTTCTTCATCTTCCTCATGTAGCAGCTTTGGACCTTTTGGGTTGGACCTTCTCCGGACCAGTTTCTTTCGGTTCCAGAGGAAATCCTTCCATTCATCCATCCTTTCAGAGCCCTCCAGTGGAATCCCAGACCTCTTTCCTTAGAAGGAAGTCCAACAAGACACAGCATAATTTATTGTCATCCCAAAACCTCCTACAGCAGTGGTTACAGAACATTGAACGGCGATTTTATGAATGCTTGAGCTGCATCATTGTTAAAGAAGATAAAACCATATTGTTCGATCTGGGAGTTGGCCAAGAGCTTCCAGGCTAAAAAAAATAATGCTGAAATAGAAACGTAAGGCCTATGTGACAGCAAAACCCTCTGGAAAACAGCATTTAGATCTAATTCGGTTCTTCTGCTAGTCATCCAAGGCCAAGTGACTAAAGCAACAGAGCAGAGCAGAACATTCCCACTTCGCCGGTCTGCAGGATCTGCCCTTTTTTAAAACAGACAGAGCAATTATGACTTCCAAGGCCGACACAAGACTTGGTGCTTCCCTTCTGGATCCGAAGGAGGCCTGGCACCTCCAAGGGCTCCGATATAAACACCTCTCCAATCATGCAGGCTACTCCTCACCAAATTTGGATGAATGATTGTTCTTCAGCCATCTGGTCCCCGTTTAAATTTTTAACCACCTCTCACTTGGAATATTTTCCTGCCTTTCTTTATATTCGTTTTAACTTAACAAATTGGCCATAAGCTAAACGGCACCATCTGTGGCTCCCAGTAAATACAACCGTTCTTAATGAAATTACTCAGCTTTATCATTTTGCTTCAGAGCCTCCCGCCTGCTTTGCTGAGGACCTTTTCGCTGCTTGCCATCCTCAGTTCACAGGCTCCAGAAATTTGGAGGCTCAGCCATCCGCATCGGGCGCTGGGAAATTACGCTCGGCGGCCAGCGTGCCCGGCAGGGTGGGACATCAGACTTTGCGTTTCTTCTGCTCCAGAGTCCAGGGCGAGGCTCCGCTTGTATCAAGCTCGGGAGCAGGGCCCCGTCTTCTCACCCCTGGGTCACTCTGCCTTCTGGCACCCTAGGGGTGACAAGATAGCAGGGGCCCAATAGGGCTGACCCAGGGAAGAGGGGGCCAACCTGTTCCCCAAAGCACCTGAAGGAGAAGCAGCAACGGACAGAAACTAAAGGAGGGAAACAAGGAGAAATTTCCTGAGCACAGTTCATCAGCGGCACGGCTTGCCTCCAGGAGCTATGGGTGCTCCACCGCTGGAGGCTTTTAAGAAGAGATTGGACAGTCGTTTATCTGAAACGACAGAGGACGTCCTGCTTGAGCAGTCGGGTGGACTAGAAGACCTCCGAGGGCCCTTCCCACCGTGTTACTCTGTTCACACTCCCTTGGCCTTTGTTCGGCTGGAAGCCCAAACGAGCAAAGCGGCCACTTCCTCTCCTTGGGGCACAGCCCAGCTACACGGGGTTGCTCTGATGTGGGTAAATTAAAAGGGACTTTGCCCTTCTTTGAAAGGAAAATGACTGCAAGGAAACAACCGAGCTCCGAGGCCAGCAAGGGCCCCTCACTGCTTGCTCGTCTGCAAATCTGGCACAAGGTTCCCCGAGAGGAACAGGGAGGGAAATGTTTTCACCAAAAGAAGAGCGTTTACGTTTTGACTCCCCTGACTTTCCTTCTTGCAAGCCGGTTCCCCAAATAGAGATTTTTTTTCTTTTTCCTGTCTTGGTCTCCTTTTATATAGATACCCCGGATGGAGAGCAGTGCGGCGACTTTCCCAACAGAGAGGTAAAGCCTGAATCCAAACACTGCATTTTTCTAGAACAGAAATATTTCTTCTCAGGTTTATTAAAAGCAACAAGGCTGAAGCGGCTTCTTGGCATGAAACCAGGGATGCATAAAGTCCCCCCAAAGAACTATCCTTCGTTATTCCCTGATGTTCGCGGCTGTGATTAGGGCTGATCGGTGCCTAACACAGATATAGCCAGTCCGACATCACCCAGAAATGGTGATTTTTAACAGCAAAAGGTAGCAGGGACGTTCTAATCGATCGAGTGCTTCTTTGCAGCGTCATCTCCCCTTATGTGTGAAAGAAAGATCTGTTTTGACAACTCCTTCCAGCTATAGTGGTTTGGAAAGGCCTGCAGAGATAGATGTTGGCTTCCTCTCTTTACGCAGAGGACCGGTCCTGAGACACCTAAGAAACACCTGTTCAGCTCTTCTGTCAACAGGTTGCAAACCTTGATGCAATTATAGCTACCTAAAGGGAAGAAAACCTGGCATGAGGTTATACGTCGCTCAAGGCAAGCGCAGGTGGGTGAAACCATAGGCCCACTCGGAGAAACAAAGATTTATGTTTGGCCACAAGAAAAAAGAAGCAGCAGCAGCAATTGGGTGTTGCGGCCCCGAAGTGAGCGGAACAGCTGGTCCTACTGGGATGAGACGGTCAGCTGAGGCAGGTTGGGAAGAGCAACCGCAAGGCCATCTGCCGACCAGAGGACTTTGTCCCTTCCGGCCATGGGAGAGCAGCTTCCACAAATGCACGCAGCACCTGAGCGGAGGATGAAGGTGAAACCAAGTTCAGGCAGACATTACCTGGCCTGCGTTCCTCTTCGAAAGCCTGCGCCAAGCGCATGTGACCGTCCTAGAAAGGGTTTCCCAGGACCAGCCTTTGCTGGTGAGCGATTGCTGACCAGAGGCCATCAAAACGGAGGGCTACTGACGGCCTCTTGACCTGCCCGTCATTCATAACGTGCGTTTTCTGCCATTCTCGGGTCCAGACGGTTCCACTGCAATCCAGCCGGCTTTGGTCTTGTCCCAGATAGCGGGAGCTGGTGCCAGAGGCCTCTGCGCACACCGTCACCGCGAAGGCGCTGTAGCTGTCCTTGTGTGGGCCTTGAGCAGGAATCGCCAGAAGAAGCCTTTGCCCTACGGAATCATGAAGCTGCTTCTTTGCATGTGGCCCTTTAGCTAGTTGGCCTGGAAAAGTCACCCACCACCCTGGTACAATTGCAGCCCCAGCCTAATGTTTCCCTCAGTCCTCCATCACCACAGCCCTGCAGCTCTACTTTTCCATGGCTGGCTGGGGAATTCTGGGAGTTGAAGTCCACACGTCTTAAAAGTCGCCATGATTGGGAAGCCCCGGCCTACGCAAGGGAGCCACGGACTTTGGGGCCTCCCAGCAGCTACTACTCTGGCCCACCGTGACCGCCAAGGGACGACCCGCGGCTCGTCTCCTTCCAAGGGTCCAACTTCATTTGACGCACGGCACGAAGGCGGTGACTACGGGGCCCCTTCCGGGAGGATTGGGACCCGAGTCTCTCCGCCATGGCAGGAGCGGCCCCCGTTTTTATCCCCCTCGCAAAGCTCGGTTTCCTTGGCTAACTTCACAGTTTGGGAGCAACTTTGCATGGATGACAGCCTTGAATCGCTTGTAGGATGAATGTCAGTAAGTGAATAATCTCTAGCTGAAGGCAAAGCCGGGGGCGCTCGGAAATGCTGATGCTGCTGTTGAGGGGAAAAACTTTTGCAGCATATTTTGAAGTAGGACGCTGCGTTTAAAGACCACATGCTGTTTACTCCCCAGATTCCATTTTAAGGTTATTTACTTGACTATCTTTTAAGCAGTTGTCACATTATCTTAATAGTTTGACTAATATTTCCCACAAAAAAAAATCTTTTCTTCCTTTAAACGGGCAAAGGAGTTTTGCCTCAGAACTTCAGAGGATATGAAGGTTTTGCATTCAGGGCTGAATTCTGTGCCCTTCCTTGAGAAATTACTGTAAAAAAGAGGGTCAGGCAAGATTTTCCCCGAGACTGCCATGGGTTAGGCCTTCTAAAGGGGAAAACCCGGAAAGGTAAATTCCAGGAAAAGCCCAACCCTCCACCGACCCCGTCACCTTCTACTCTCCGCCAGCAAAGGCCGGAGCACTTCATCCGCCCACCATGGACGGGAGGAAGGAGGCAGAGATGGCCCTGTTTCCAGCTGAACCCTCAGGTCTGGAGGAGACAACCGACTTCAAAGAGGATCTGCAGTTTATTAAACTCTCTTCTCTGGATTAATGGGCAGCTCGCAGCCCTGAAACTGCCAACCCATCACATTTCCCAGGCAATTCTCTGTATGGAGGAGAAATTTAAAAATAAGTACACAGAAAGCAGCCTTTCTTCTAGGGAAGAAATTCACATAAGAAGCTTAACTGAACTGCTCTTCAGCTCGGAAAGCTTACATTGGGCATTCCTCTCTCCCGACAGCTGCACAAAGTCCCAGACTAGAAAGATTTACTTGCGGTGCCAGCAGGCAAGGATACAGCATGGCTCAGAAGTCACTTCCAACACTGCAAAGTTAAGAAAAAGGCTGGCAGGCCAAACGTCAGGGCAGATGCAACGTATTCATAGCAAGTTTGGTGAAGTTAAAACGGCCCTTTTCAACAAAAGAGGGACTTTTAGCCAAATATTACTCTGCACCTCTTGCCTTCTCAACAAAAGAAAAGAGACTTGCTCAGAATTTCGTTTGTTACGTTTGAAAAAGTACAGCTTGCAAATGATTTACTTTTAGACAAAGCCACCCATGCTCAGAACAGGAAGCGTCAAAAAGAAAAGAGGACCAAATGTTGGCCTAGGGAGAAGACGGAAAGAGAGAGAAAATCTGGATCCCAGCCTTTCCGCTCTCAAACTGGCCCAGGAAAAGCTCCATCTGCTTCGATGGTCACGGAAGGGGTTTCTGGGATGGCAGGACTCAATTGCCGAAGCACACGGGCAGATTTCGAGGCTTGGCCCACAATACAAAGGAGAAGAACGACCCATAATAAATATCACAGTAGGAATCCAACTCCTCCTTTCCCATCACAACCACTCCGGCCCAATCCTCTTGAACTGCAGGGACAAGCATCTGCCATCTGCACTCTGGGAACATGATTGATCTTTTGGGGGGTCACCAAAAGGGACTAATAAAAGGGTATTGCCTCGGAGGCAGGAGGAGATCAAAGCCACGTAGGGCCCACAGGAGGCTCTCGTGCTCCCGGATCTGCCCCGAGCCTCCAGTTGGTGCGGGAAACAATGGCACCGAGCGCCAGCTGCCATTGATCACTCGCTGGAGCTGGAGAAGAGATCTTTCATCATTGTCCTGTTGAGAAGAATCCCAAAATTAAGATGGATGTCACAGGTGGAAAGACCACTACAGGAGTCATTAAAGCTTGGGTGTTCCAGCAGTCCAAGGGCTAGGCACCCGGGCTCTCTCCTTTCTTCTTGCAATTACGAAGGCCTGGGCTGGGCTGCCTTGCCAGAGGGGAGGCGGCACCAAGGCTTCTAATTAGAGAGCAGCCTTGCCTCACCTGAATCATTTGGGGGCTAGCTTATCAAATGACAGAAGAATATTGTTTTCCCCAGAGCCCAAAACTGAAGAGAAGTCTAATTCTCCTTTTTTAAATTCTGTAATAGCCAACAGGCAGGGCGAATCACAGCACCGAGAGATGGAAGGGTGAGGTTGGGAGAAGAAAAGCAGTGGTGGCAGGTAGTTTTCAGAAGCAACCGATATGGAAAACAAGCAGTAAAAGGACTATTAAACAAGTTTCCGCTTCACAAGACCCAGCCATCTGAAAGGATGTCTTGGGAGCAAATCAGAAATGTATCGAAGCAGGTACTACGTGCTAAAATGTACACATCATAACTTGGAGTACAATCCGGGTCCAAATTTCTGTGCTGGACATTGCGGGCCAAGTGGTTTATGAACACAAGGGCTTTGTTGCAACAAACCAAAACCTATTTAATCCAGCATTTCGTTCCCATCGTGGCAACGAGACGTTTTTAAAAATGCATTTTTAATTTAATGCAGCCTTTTGCATTACATACACCTTGCAACACAGAGACAGACACGTCCAAACTCTGTCTTCCCCCGACCTGGCTTACATTCCCCAAAACTATTTCTGTCTGGGCGGTTTATAGAGACTCTCTGAAGAAATTACGCTAGATATTGATTGGTGGAGGCATGACATATAAACAGGTATAAATGTAACGTTATTGTTCTGAAAAATAATACATCCTTTTCTGAAAAAAATATTTTTTTTCAGAAAAGGATGTAAAAAATCTTGACATTGAACTTACGAAACAATTTCTGTCCCTGGATTTTAAACAATGACGGGGCTGAAAACTTGTAAAAATGTATTTCCAGTTCCAGAACTCTTGTGAAAATGCAGGCGTGCGCCTGCAGCCAGCACAACTCTCGTTATGAACCTCCCTCCCGGCCTGTATCACCGCCATCCCTCTAGTCAATCAAGAGAGCAGCGACCCGGAAGACTCCACCTTGAGGATCCAACTCGCCTCCTGGATGCCAAAAAGCAGGCATAGTAAATTAGGCAACTAATTACCTTACGGTCCCTGCCTGTGCACCCTGGAAAGGCACACCTTCTTCTTAAGAAGCGTTTGGCGCTATGAATATTCATTCAGCTGCCTGACCCGCTCCCCCCCCCCCGTCTCCCCCGTGTAAGAAAACACAGGGTGCTGAAGCATCTTGGGGCAGTTCAAAGACTAATACGCTGATTACTGAAGAAGCCCGCAGGGGCTCTATCCGACCAAAGGTTGCGTCTCTCTTAACAGGCTAAGACAGGTGATCGTCCTCGGTTTCCTTCTGCCCCTTTTCCCTGGCAGCGGCTCAGGCTGCACGGCAATGCAAACATGCCAAATGCTGCCTAAGTGGTTCTCTGGTACTTTGCATTTCATATTAAGTAAAAATCTATTTCTGCACCTGATGAAAATGCACGGAAGGCCTCCAGGCTGCTGCACCAGCATCCCAACTCGTTTTTCGAGACCCCGTGGTCTCACGCCACTTCCTCTGAATATGTATGAACGTTTCAGATGTGAGGAGGTCTTCAAGAAGAGTTTCTACGAAGGAAGAGTGGCTCAGAGATTAGTGCAGTCGTACCGAGCATCCCGATGCCGTTGGCAAACCGCACGGGGCCTTCTCGCCCAGGGCCAATTGCACAGTTGCCCAGGTGCCTCAGATGGGGTCACCCGGTTTACCGCAGCCTTCTGGGTGGGGACAGCTGCGGACCTGTGGTCTCAAGGAACCTGTTCCTCCAAGGGCAGCCAGGGCCTTGGACTTTATCCATGCCAGTCTTTCAGCAGGCGCCCCCGGGAACTCAGAGTTGGGCGTTCCTTTTAACTGCGGAGAACAGCTGGCATTCGGACTCTGCAATTTAGCCGGCCAGCATGGCTAATAGCTGTTATGTGCCCGCCCCTCTTAAATTATTTCTGAAGTTAGTTACAAGTCAAAATAGATGCCGGGACTTATTTACTTTTCATTTGCTTGCCAGGTTTACAACTCCTATCGTTTTATCACTGATCAGTTTCATCAGATGAGTTTTATTTTATAAAAATAAAATCTATCTCCATTACCCTAATGACTTTTTCAATCCTTCCTTCCTTCCTTAAAATTTTTGTACCGCTTCTAAGCTTGATTCAGTAATGCATCATGCATTATTTTTCAGCCTTTAGATTTATAAACAAAAGTCTGAGAATAAAACCAAACAATTCTGACATATCAGTGCTAAGTGTGTCATATTTTCTAACTGCTCTTCTGGAGAAAGCCTGGAAAAAAAACCAGGAAAAATTGGAGGAAAAATAGGGTTTTTTTCATTTTTTTCCATAGCCGATTGGAAAATATGGGGGGAAAGCCTGTTTTTCCCTGATTTTTCTAGTTTTTTTTTCCCAGGCCTTCCCATCTTTAGCCCAGGCGCAGGTACATCTGTGTGCAACCACAAGAAGTGAAGTTTTGTAACTATTACACACAGGCCTTGTGGCTTTGAGCAACTTGTTCTTAGCATACAGCAGAAAGGCTGAAGTATCGGCTGTAAAAATAAGGAAATGCCACCCTCTTGTGGAAAGCAGTCAAACCCGATTTCAGAGAGTTTGACTGATGACTCAACCACGTGTCCCTTTGCAGGTGGAGTGAATTGTGCAACACAATTAACGTTCTTCGATGGTATCACGGAAAGAGTTGCATATAAAATATTTTTATTTGACAGTATATAATATACGTCGCAAAAGTAAACACAGAAAATAGTACATTTTGTGTGACCAACAGCCAAACTCCCTGAGTGAACTAGGTAAATTTGAAGATGTCTACCTGTTAACTCCGACCTAAGCATAGTAGTTTCTGCCTCATTTACAGTTCTAAATTAGAGCCTAATAGCATTTAGGTATTGATCCTGCTATTTTGTAAGTAACAGTTTGTGCTATTGTGTTTTTGCTTGAGGCAGTGACTCTACTGCTGGCATATAAATCTGTATCTTCTTTGTTGCAAACTCTTTGGCACTGAAGGATTATTCTGGGGTGTAAATTGGATGTGCTGAGACTATAAACGTAGCTAATAATATCATTAACCTGTTCTGGCCAGGTTGACGTTAATACTAGCATGTTGCGAGTATGAAGGTGCTACCTAAAACAAGTGTGCAAAAAGAGAGCATCCCCCAAAACAGATAATTGGGGCCTAGGAAATACTGAATGTTGAGCAGAAAGGCCTGCGTGGCAGCCCAGGATTCAGTACGTTGCCTCCAACGAGGACTTCGGCAGGAATAGCCCAGCTGCTGGAGTACAGATGGAGGAGTCTTTCTCAGAGCGGCTGAGCCAGCCAGGGCTTCATCCCTGGCGAGCACCTGGGTGTTCCTGAACCCCACCCTAAAATTCACTGGAGGGGAGATAAGGGAGCTCAGAGTCGGTCGAAGTTGAGGGCGGTGGGCTTTCAATACCCGCCTTTGGAGGGGCGAGGGGCAGTGAGCCAGGAGTCGGCTCGTTCTTTTAAGCCTAGCTATTTTTCTGTATAGATTGTCACCAGAGAATCTGGTGGAGACGTGCAGAACATTTCAAAAAGAGAATCTGTGTTCTAAGCCAAACATTCATTTCTGTATCACATCGATCTAAATAAGAGTAATGAACGCAATCGGGCGTTATTTACTGACCAGCATGAAGGAAGAACGCCCGTCCCTGATTACAACTGGGTGGCTATCCTCCACCGGTCCCTGGACAGGAAGGAAAAGCGAGCCTTCTGCATTAAAAAAACCTCTCCGAGTAGACCTGATTGGAGGGACACGGGAAACTTGTTTTCTGTCGAAGGCAGTCGAAATGAACCTTGATTGATTTATTAAAAGTGGGCTTAAAGCAGAAGGCATCTCGGGATTCTTTCTGTGGGGTCTTGATTGTCAAGGTTTTCTAAAAGCACGGCCACGCAGCCGACTGAGATCGAGAGAGAGTAAAGCCGGGGGCCCGCCCCGATTGCTCCCCCAGGGGCATTTTCTGACCGAGGGGCTGAGCGAAGGCCCTCCGTGTCCCCGTCACATCCCAGATGTGCTTCTTTTCAGGGAGGCTTGCTTCACCAGGGTCTGCTGGTGCCTGCTGGCTTCAGCTGCATCGATGGCTTGGCACGTTCTCTGCAAAGCGGCAGAAGGCAGCGATGAGAACCCCGAAACCCCGAAACCCTGAGCAGCCTTTGCCTGCAAAGATGGAAAAGCCCACCTCCGCCCTGTCCACTGCCGCCTTCAACGGAGAGGGGAGGGGTTACATGCAGACCTCAGCGACGGTTAAAGGCTCCCACGGACCCACCTGGGGAGTCGTTACGATTCCGGTTCAAAGTCCCAGGGCTCGGCTCCCCCCCCCCCCTCCTGGGCTCACGTGGCCCGCACGTCGGGCGCTCGGCAACCGGGCCACCTTTACGGCCATCTGCAGTGACTCAGTCACGTGACCACGGTTTATGTCAGTTTTACTGAAAGCTGGCATGTATGACTGGTTTTCTGCAAGACCGGCCCCCCCCAGCCCATTTTATGACCATCACCTGTTACAACCGTGGTGGGCAGGATCCATTTTGGTTGTAACTCGAGGATGACCTGAGATTTGAGGAAATGCCTCTGCCTGTCTACCTCTGAGACTCGATGCTCACGATCCACTGTGGGCAAGAAACTGTCAGAAGCGTCCAGGGTAGTGACCAAGGGAGGCGAGGGTCATCCCTCCCGCACCAAGAAGGACCTTTTGCTCCTCCTATTCTAGTTAGACAAAAACTAATCTTCAGCGTGGAGGGTAGAAAAACCGATTCCCCTGGAAATTCCCCTGGAAAGGCTGCAGAACCAAACGGGGCCTTAATGTCCTCACCTGAGGCAAGACCACAATGCACAAATGTCACTCGGGAAGGTGTGAAATAACCTTTCAAAGGCAAAGACCCAGGAGCGTCAGCGTCAAGCTTATGCCTCAGCTGAGTGCGTCAGGGAGCCCTACCTTTGCGGTAGCCACGTCCAGCAGTCGGATTTTCTTTATTAATTCTTGTCCTGAACTCTCCTTTTTGGGGAACGGCAGTATCCCTTTGTCCTGTTAGAAATGGCAGAAAGCACTCAAAATATTCAACCACGTGTCAGAAAATGAATCGGAAGGTATTTCTGCCTTTGCCTGATTTCACCTCGGAACACCTTCGCGCCTGAAGTTAACCCCTCTGTTGTTTTTGCCCAGAGATTCCTCCAATACTTTGAGGACATTTATTAGGGCATAAAGGATCGTATTTTTCCAGCAATGTCTTCCATTGAGAAGGACGGACTTTGGTCTCCCTTTCAGAACAAAGTCAGATTGAGTTCCTTTCCTTATTATTTCCAGTAGTAAAATTATGACTTATCTCACAAAAGGAGATGCAGCATTAGTCTACCATTCAACTAACAAAATCAATACCGCAAGGATACTTGGAACTATATCCTTGAAACGCAGTAGAGGTTTTGGTTCTGGGTTCGTGTTGCTCTAGCAAGCTTGTTGGCTGATTAATAACCGTTCCGGGCCGTGAAGGGCTGCTATGCATTGGCCAATCTTATTATGCCGAGATCAGATTCTCTTACCTTAACGAAGATTTGCAGCAGGTTTTCGTCTGTCCTGGGGGGTCGTGTAAAATCTTCGTATAAGTAATCCCAGTCTGCGGTCATGTGACCCAGGATCTCCACTTCTTTCATTAAGATGACTCTCCTAGAGTGACCAAAAGGTATTTTAGGACTTCCCTTTCAGAAGAAACAATCCGCAACGGGTCCGAGACCAAGGCATTTTAACTTGAATGAAACAATCTCTGGTCCACGAAAGAATAAATGTACAGACACCCCACCCGCCCCCAAGAAAGCCCCCATTCTACTTGCAATGATTTCCAGGCATCCTCCCACTACTATCGACATAAGCTTCCCTTGAGATCTACTCAGCCAACTCAACTCTTTGCAGAGCCAAAGCACCTGCTATCTCCTTCAATAAGGTAATGATGAGAGCATGTGCTGGGGAAGCATCTTTCAGAATTAGGCTCCCTAGATTGTTCAATTCCAGGGTGAGCGGGGACAAACTCCTTCTGATTTGCTGGCCTGGCCATACCTGCTGGTGACCACAATGTAGGTCTTTCCTCTTCCTGGGACGGGACAATAGTGCTGGAAACTCTCGGCCTCCAGCTTCTTGATATGGGAGCTCTGGAGAGGAAGTAAAAATGCTTCAGATTAGGTCAGAGCTGCAGTGTTTAAACTCTCACACGAGACACGGCTGGCTTGTCCTGGACTGACCTCCCTCCCCACAGGTGCTGCTAATGGAGCCCTGTCTGAGATGCAGCAAAGACAGGGTGAAGTGGGGCCTCAGCTGAGGCCATCTGGAGGCCTTCAGCCCTGAGCCAGAAGAGAGGGCAGGGCAGGGGAGAGGGAAGGAGCAGCCACCTGGGCTGACGAGAGAAGAGCAAAAGTCTCCCATGAAGTTCAAAGATGGCACTCGGAGGAAACAGGAGGTGAAGTCCAATTCCCCCCCCCCCATTTCCCTCTGCAGCTGGGATTGGCAATGAGGTTCCCATCCAGATGTTTAGGACCATGACCCCTTCCTCACTGGCTATCTTGGCCGAGGAAAACAAGTGTTGAAACGCTCTCTATCCGAAAGGCAACTGCAGATTATCGGCCCCTTCTCAAAACAGGGGCCCAATCCTCAGGGAAATGGCAGAGGATACAACTGTCACCCACCTTCAGAAAAAAAGGTTCTCACAACTTTAGGTACGAAAAACAAATGTTTAATTCACCCATTCATAGCATTATGTACACATTTCTGCAACATTACAAATTGAACACCAATATGAAGTGGGAAATATTACCAAGAACTCACTTTATTTGGGGGAGGGGGAGAGAAGCATTGTTGAGAAAGACAAGGCTTCTCTTCCACTGAGAGGGGAAGCAGCTCCATACAAGAGGAGGGTGGGGGCACGGGCACCCTTCTCCCTCTGCTGCTGCGTGGGCAGCTGGGGCTGCTCCGAAGAAGGGCAACTCTCGCTCTCAATATTAACCGGATTTAGCACATATTTGGAGGGAAGATGCCGGCCCATTGTTTCATTATCCCCCAAAATGTCTGCAATGAGGATACGCTGTCTCCCAACATAATTTGTCACCTTTAAACCAATGTAGCACAACCGTGCATTGAGAGGAAATATATACGTTTGTAAAAACGTTAAATACATGTTTCTGAATATATCCTTCCTTTTCAGCATCAAGGCACAGATGTTGCTGCTTGAAGAGAATCAACTGACTGACCTGGAAGGTCTCTTAAGATACCCCCTGCCTACAAAGGGACTTCTGGGTGTTTAATATAGTTTGAAATGGTCTGATTCCCTACCAAACATTCTAGTAGATGTTCCAGTCAGATTCTGATGGAAGACGGATTGTGAAACTACAAATCGCACAAGTTTCTGGATCAGGGTCCCCAGGAAGGCCCCAAAATGTCCACCCATGGCAAAACAGCCGCCTGCTTTTATCCATGTCGATGGTGAAAGGACAAAAGTTGGGTCAGAACATCATGGCACCTGCGCTGCCTTTTTTGTACTTACATTGTGACATTGCGCACAAGCATGCCAAAAGGAGAATTTGCCGCTTTTGCCACCTGCCTGGGGAAGCCTGTGCAGAACGAGATGCTCAGGACACGCCAGCGGTTTCATTGCAAGACCCTCGGCCAGAGACCCTCCTCTTTGCCTGGCATAAAAGGATGTTCCGCAGTAGCTCTCCCAAAAATGTCTCCGGTCTCAGTTACAAGCCACTTGGGCAGAAGGGGAGCCCTTTCTCTCCTGGCCTCCTTTCCTATCCCGCTCTCCAGCCGCCCCCTACCCAGAGCTCCCTTTCCCAGCAGCTCACTACTCTTAGCGTGAAGAGATATTTGCCCCGACTGTCGAAACCAAGACTATCAAAGGTCAGTATTAACAATCTGCAAAGGCTCAGTGAAACAACACCCAACCAGTGGATGTCTCCGGAATTAAGTCTGTTACGTTTAAACCAAACCAAGGCAGATAAAGATGGTTAAGTGAATCAGGAAAAGAGAAGCGAAACGGGTGTTTCCGTTGGTCCAGCCGGGATCGGGCATGCATGGAAGGAGAAAGGGAGAAAGAAGGAGCGTTAGAAAGGGGTCCGGGAGGCAGTTCAAAGGTCGCACAACACGAGCGAGAAGGAACCATTTCAGCAAGGGCTCCGCACAGCCAACGTCCACAAAAGCAGCAGAAGCCGCCCGCACTCACCCTTCCGTGCACACACACACACACACGCACGGAGAGACACGCACGGGCACATCGAGGCAGCTAGGCTTGAGCGCTGTACCTCAAACAGGTCGCAACCGTCGGCTTCGCCTCGGTCGTAGGGCCGGATGATCCCGTCTTCGCGAATGAGGCGAGGCGGGCGCAGGCTGGAGACCTCTTCGGTAGACTCGGCCACCCTACGAGGGGAGAGGGAAGGGGGGTCCTCTCTAGTGAGGGGGAGGGGGCCTTCTGGAAAAATCCGTGCCCTCTCGTTCTTCTACAGCCCATTCCAGAGGGACTCCATTCCAGAAACCCTCTCAGGGAGCAGCAGCTAGCAGAAGATGGCCTGCTGCTCTGCACCGAAAGGCCCAGTTCACACAACCAAGGAGATGCCCCGGGGGGGCTCCTCACCCGGCTCCATGTTCTCCCATGCCGGTTCCTAAGCAAGGCTGCCTCGGTCTCCTTCTGAAAAAGGAGGCCGGGAAGTAACCCCCGGAGGGCTCCGGGCTCACCTCTGGATCCCCTGGAACGTACTGCTGGCCATGTCGATGATGCCCCCGGTTGGGCGGGCCACCACTCCTACCAGCCCCTTCCCGATGCCCTTGAAGAAGCCAGCCGCACCTTCCTTCTTGGCACCTTTCAGGATCAAGGGTGAGAGAAACAGGGTGGCCTTTTCTGACTGCAGAGAGTGCCACTAAATTCAAAGCGTTTCGATCTCAGGCCGTCCGCAGGAAGCCTTGCTTTTCTCTTTAACTTTTCACTCTTTAGCGTTCTTATCTTTTGCTTCGTGTTTCACTTCATGCCGTGACTTCATATTTCAGGCGATTCAAACGGGGGACATTTAAATGGGAGGTGCAGCGAAGCAGTTACTAAAGTTGCTATCATTTATATGCTTCTCGGCTGAATTCTGTGAGAATTAACTTGACTCCAGTTCACTTACCTTCTACAGGCTTTGTGACTATCCCAGTTACTCCGCCAACAACTCCCTGAAAGAAAGCAAGGGGGGGGGGGGGAGATGAAGTTGCAGGTTGGAATGGCAAAGTTTCCCGTTCATTTCACCCCAGCCCTCCACTTTGGGGAAATTTTTGAGTTCAAGGCTAAAACAGGTTCAGCCTACTCAAATTTTCATCTGAAGACAATTCATCGGAACCAGAAATTCTGATAATAAAGCCTACCAAGACACACGACCCAGTCTGTAAAAAACAAGATAATCCACTTTTCATGAAAAGTAATTTGGGAAAGTAGCTTCTCCTATTAGCTAGGAGAAGGTTGGGTGTCGATTCTAGGAATTCCTCAGCATGAATCCAGCCGACCTGGCTAGAATCGGCCTAAACCCCAGAGAGCAGAGCCGGCCTTTCAAGGTGTGGCTGCAACTTGTGCCAGGCTCTGGTGCCGGGAGGTCTTCTGGGCCACCGTCTGTCCGGGCAGAAGAAGCCAAACGAGGCCTAGGATTTCCAACCCAGCTTCACGTTTCTGACATGTTTTGAAAACTCTGGTCCATAGAAAAAGGTGCCAGTGCCGTAGTGTCTAAAATCCCAATTGCATTCTACATCACTGCACCCTTTCATCACCCCTGCTGCTCCTGGAAGGGAGGCACTCGGGCCTCTGAAGGCGATTGGGACACGGAGATCTCCAGCTTGCTCTCTGGAGAAACTCCTTCCCCACCTTCTCCCGCCACCCTCACCCACACACGCACAAAGGACACAGGGCGGGAGGGTACGTCTTGTCCCCAAAATGTCGAGGAAACACCTAACACTTGAAAAACGATATCAAAACACAACGTTACTGCATGTAATTAATAGTTCTATTTCCGTTGTTTGGGTAGGTTGACTATTTATTTTTTTTACTCACTAGCAGAAGAAAATGAAACAGACAAAACACAACAAACGTAGCACGGATTGGAGGTGGAGTTCATTTAATACAGAAGGGGGGGACGGGGGACCCAGAATTCCAAGGAGTATCTAAGAAAACATCCTACCCTCAGAAAGCCCTTTCCGCCTTTGGCCAGGCTGTCCCCAAAGTCCTTCGGCTGGCGCCCCATCGTCTCCCGTCTCTTCTGCTGGAACTCCTTATCCATGGTGATGGCAGCCAGGCCTTTCCCGACCGAGCCAGTGATGCGGGACACCACGCCTGCTGCGCCACCTGCCAGCCAAGGGGGGGGTTAGGGAGGCAGACGGAGAGCAGCTCAAGAAAGCCTCTCCACCCACCAAAGGTGCCCCACCTACCCACGGTGTGGCCAAGAAGGCTCCTCACGCCGATCACAAACCCCTCGGCAAACTCTTCCGGTCCCTGGACAGCTCCCTGCAGAGAAGCAGATCCCAGGTCCACTTTGAGAGCAAAGTTGGGCCTTCCGTGGGCAGCCAGCACCCTGCTCTTGCCGATCGTGGCCGTGGATGGCTCAGAGGGCAGCCGAGCCCTTGAAGTAAGTTACTGAAAGCCGCACGGCTGCCAGCCCATGCTCCTCGCGGGAGCGCCCACGGAAAAGCCAAAGGAGGAAAGGAGCCTCCAGGTTGACTCCACGCCCTGACTCTTATCGCACAACTGGCAGCGGCCCTGAAGGCAGTCCCGGAGGAGAGCCGAGATTTCTCGATTGTCCCCCTCCTCCGGGGTTTGTTCGTCTTCAGGGCTTCCCCCCGGAATACGGCTCCCTTAAAAACACAGTCGGGCAGGAGGGCTTGGTGGGGCGGGAAGGCACCTCCCCAGGCAGCAGGTCCCAAGGTTTTCTGCCGTCAGCCGTCGCTCCACGATGCTCTGGCGCCCTACCTGGAAAGGCTCGTAGAATAGGGCCTCCACACCCTCCGAAAGGCCTCTGATTAAGCCGAAGGGGTTGCCCAGGACATCCAGCCCCAACACAAGGATGTACATCTGCTTCAGGAACTTTAAACAAACAAGAACACAAAAAATGAGCAGGAGAGGAGGGGAGCACGAGGAGGAGCCGTCACAGGAGTGGGAGTCATCTGGGAGAGGAGACGAAAAGGAGGAAGAGGAGGTAAGATTAGTCTGTCAGGGGCTCTGAAGAAAGTGAAGATCCGAGATCGTT
>JANHFL010005146.1:38203-82540 GCA_032468155.1 Oxyrhabdium leporinum
GGAAGGAAGGAAGGAAGGAAGGAAGGAAGGAAGGAAGGGGCATACACATACTGTATGTTAAATGCAGCCGTGCTAGATTGACGGGGTTATTTTAAGATGCAGATTACCTTGAGAAGGTCGAGTTCACCGGTGTTCTGCGCATAGTTCCAACTTAATTTTCTTATCCCTGTAGGATCTGCCCAAACAAACAACCTAACTTCCTTCGGCTTCAGTTCCATCACTTCCGGCAGGCCACTGCATGGGTTAAAAACCACCAATGGGAAACCCCTGGGATGACCCGTGCTCTGCAACAACAGCGCCTCTTGCTCAAGGCGTGGGCGCCTCCGCACCTACCTCTGCTGGTACTTCAGAGTCGCCCACGAAGTCTGATTGATGACCAGCGCAGGGGCCGCCCCCTGGTAATAATCGGAGAAGTTGATAACGATGGAGTGCTCAGCCACGCTGACGTTCACCAGGATGCCCGTATTCTGCGGGAAGGAAGAGAGGTGACGCCTGCAGCCTCTGGGCAGCTTCCCTGGCGCTCCAGAAGTGGCCGGAAGCCCCTCCCGCCGCTGCTCTTGGCCACGACCCCCACCCGCAGGGTCAGGGGGACAGGCATGCCGGGCCCCCGGGTTGCCTTCGGCACCTTAAGAGAGAAGAACAAGCGTAGTTGCAGTCTTACCATTTTTTCCAGGCTCAGCAACGTCCCGTTGTCCTGCTGGTTGTAGAAGAAGGGCTTGGAAAATTGCTCGGAGCCGCTCACTCTGATGCACAGCTTGCCAGACAGACTTTTAGGCCAAAAGGCAACACACTAGCAGGAAAAAAAAGGGAACGGGGTAGATAAAGAAATAGGCAGGCCATCTGCTCCGATTCATTCCTTGTAAGAAGTTGGAGTTGGTGCGTTCCCCAACCTGGCGCCCTCCACATCTCCCACGTTAGCCGTAGAGGAAGGTTGTGAAGTTTGGCGGTCCGTTCTGGCCACTTGCCCCTCCCTCTGAACATGCTGCTTCCGTGTCCCAACGGGTCGGCTTAGACCAGAGAGCAATAAGAAGCAACGACCGTTCTTAGCAAGAGAGCTCCTTCCACGTCACGTGGTCAGAAACCACGACCCCGAGAGCAAGCCAGCTAAGCAGAGGAACTCGGCCTCCCAGCGCTACCTCTGAGGGTGAGAAGTAACTCCACTGATTGGTAGGAAGCAATCCGTCGGCTCCTATTTCTCCGAATTCCAGCTCCAAGGAAGAAGTGTTTGTTACGGTGTAGAATGGCGTCAGCGTGACGATCCGAGTCAGGTTGAAGCTGCTCATCTGAATAGCAACGCCAACCTGCGGAATGATGTTGCCGTTTATATTTCAAGGAGGAAGACTCCGCAGAACGCGTAGCTTAACGTGGTTCGGAAAAGGTTTGGCTTGTGCCGATCGAAGGGATGGCTTTGGTCGCGCACTGCCAGCACGAGGGAACCTGATTCCCCTGACCAAGGACCTCCCCAGCCCACCCCGTCCACCGAGAGGAGGAGAACCGGGCAAGGATGCTGGTCCCTACGGCGGGAGCAAACAAGGGCAATTAGTACCAAAGCAGGAAGCAAGTGCAGAAATCCAACAGTACCAGAAAATCCATGTTGCCAGCTGGACACCTCACGCATCCAGAATTTCCTACTGTATCCAGGGAGAAACTGCTTGACCAGGTACTGGTGGAGACGCACAGCTGGATCTAGATGAAAAGGGAGGACAAACGGACTCGAGGACAGAAAAAAGAGAGTTTCTTTCGGAAAATCACAGGTGTCCGTTCCTAACAACGAGAAACGACAATTATGCTTCAGGTTTTCAGCCACAAGTGGCGACTGTTAGAAAATCGCAAGAAATCAGATCTCGCACGTTCTTGACCATCCGAAAAGACAGAGACAAAAACTTTAATCCACCGCTGAGGTGGCAGTGAGGGAGAGAGAGAGTGGATCCATACTTGGATAGCTGCAGGCATAAACAAAGAAAATTGAGATCCATTCAAAGCAGCATTCAAATTGCTCATTTCCTATTAAGAAAAATGAGGGAGAAACCTGCAATAAAGTGCGAACCAGGAAAACCAAATAAGAAAAAATAAAGCTATAAAATTAATTGGGAAACATTTAGTCCAGCAGTCTAGGGGGCGAATCAATACCAAGCTGATTACATATTCCTCAAAAACAGCGGGCTATTAGCCAAAAGAAACAGGCAATTTTTATAAGCAGGTTGAGCCCAACCTTTCCAAGTTGCAGAAGACGCTATTAATGAAAAGCGCCAGAGCTTCTTCAGGCAGGATGAAGAGAAGCTCGGCCTCCTACCTTGTTTTTACTGAAAATATTCTTTTTCTTGAAGGAGAATAAGATGGTGTCCCGAAAGTCTGCTGGGTGCTTCACGTGAACGTCCTCGGCGCGGTACTGGAGAACCCGGGACGTCTTGTTGATGATCCAGTAGGGGCTATAGACCGAGAGGGTGGTGTGGGTGCTGGCTTTCCTGACGTGGATGTAAATATTCATCGTAGCGATTTCTGCAGATTGTGAGGTGAAGCAGACCGGGAAGAACTCCGGCAGTGCATCATGGACACGAAGGTGCCCGTTCCAGTCTCTGCCCTGGTACTTGAGCAGGATCAGCTCCATGATCTCCCCGCTGATTCTCGAGTGAAGAACATCGGCAGCGCCACCTTCGTGCAGCTCGTGGGTCTTTGCCGTGCCCTACGAAGAGCACCGAAAACCGTTAAGATGGGCAGAACCGGGCGGGGCTTCTTGGGACACCGAGATGGAATCGGACCCTTGAGGTTTGCAGGGCACAACCAAAATATTGTAAAAACTACTTGGGGACACCACCTGTCTATAACAGGGTGGAAGTAAAAAAATGAGCGTAATTTTTCCAGGCAGAGTATGAAAAACAAACTGGGACAGGAATTCTCCATCATCGATCACGGCAGAATTTCAAGAACATGGCACGATTCCTGGCCGAGACGCTCCAGTCCAGCTAGGCCAGCCTTTCTCAAGCTCGGCAACTCTCAAGAGGCGGAGACCTCCGCTTCCACGCTGGTTGAGGAAGCGAAGTCCACCAGTCGTAAAACTGCCAAGATTGGAGACCCCTGGACTAGAGGGCCCACACTTGCCTCAGGCACAACAGCTCACCAATTCCTTCTTCTGCACCCATACGCGGAACCTGGGCCTTATTTTATTTTATTTTAAGAGGAAAATAATACGCTCTCCACTTCATCATCATCATCACCTTATTTTTAAAATGCTTCTAAAAACTATTTCCCTTTCGACAGGACGGAGAGAGCGAAAAGCAGTCGGGGCAAAGTTTAAGTATCCGTAAATAGAGTTGTGGAAGGAAGACAAACTTTGATGTGTTGCAAAAAAAAAAGAGAGAGAGAGGGAAGGACTTTACTGAATGCTGAAATCCCCTGGGCCTTTTTGAGGTGCATCACGGCCGCTCTTGACTAACGTACCTCTAGGATGTACTGCAAAGAGTAGGGTAGAAGATTCTGCAGGATGAGTGTGGGGTAGAAGTGGATAAGGTAGGCCGGCTCCCAGTTCTCCTTGTGCGTTGCGATGAAGCTGAGCTCATCGGGCACGGCGGTGGCTTTCAAGCGGAGTGGCAGGAAACTGGCATGGGCCGCCGGGCACTGAAGCATGCAGGTGACTTCACTGCTCCTGTGCAGTTCTTCTTGCCAAGTGATGTAGGTTGTGGAGGGCTCATATTGTCCTTTCAAGACGCCCGCTGGCTGAACATACAGCTGACATCTAATAAGCCGATCAAAGAAAGCGGAAGACGTTGGGGGGGGGGGGGGAAAGCCCAACCCCCTGGAAGACTACTGTGCAATAAACGGAACCGCTTAAGACTCTGAACAAGTGAAATACTTACCGATAGGAATCTAACGGAACGTGAAATTCCTCTTCCGGAAGAGACACACCTAAAGGCTTCAATTGTTTAACGTCCTTAACAAATTTGTAGATTGTAAACGGGACAGAGAAGTGGTTCTTAATCTGAAAGGGAAAAGAGAATATGAATAATACGGGAATAGATTAATGGTTCCAACGAAAGAGAATTTCTGTCCTTCAGGGTTGAATTGCAGAGTTCTTGATGGTCTCTAAGCTTGGTGGTTTTCTTGCAGACGTTTCATGGCCTGACTAGGGAACATCATCAGTGCTAAAGGGGGGTGGGGTTTTCTCCCCGATTCTATATAGTACCTTGCCTGCCAGCAGGGTGTGGTCTTCTACATGGGATCGGTGCTGCAGGAAAGCACCGCTTTTTTGGCCGCACGCTCAACGCGTGCAAGGCTTCGCACACCAAAGCAGGCTCGCAGGACCACGATTTACCTGGAGAGGGGAGCGCAAGGTCATCACTTTGTTCCCTTCTTCGGCATCTATCTGCACCACGATCGAGTTGGAGGAGCTGCTCTGGGGCGCTCTCACGCTGTGGAGCCTCCGCCCAGGCTTGGCTATGGGAACAGCCGACACCTCACTGTAGCCCTCAGGCCCTGTTTTCCATCAAAACAAGTTTCTTTCCGTTAGTCCTTCACCTTTGATTCTTACAAAAAATAAAAGCAGTTTACAACTCAACTATAATTCAGGCTCCAGAGGTTTACAGCTACTACACATAAGATAGCGTATTTATTGTCACAGAACTGTTGTAAACCAAAGGAAGCATTTAAAAAATTCTTGTCTGAAGATCATTCTTGATCATTTGGAAATACCTTTCACCTTCCCAAAGCTCAGTGTTATTTGACCGATTATTCCTTTTTAAAAAATAACAGAAAAAGGGGAAAAAACCCACAAATTATAACGCAGGTGGAGGAGGCGACCGGTCTGAGCCCGAGGGAGGGCTCAAATGCCCGCCTGCGAGAGAGCTACGTCAAGCGCTTCCTTAATTCCCCGCTCATTTCCCTTGACCGTTCGCAGCTCAGGTTCTTGTAGGGAGCTTAAGCGTGCAATCCCTCTTCATACTCATTGGAACTGCCTGAAGCTCCTGATTTCTCCGGTGCTTGACAACAAACACACTATGCATAAAAAGTGCTCAAGAGTGCAAAAAATGAAACAGGAAAAAGGACCAAGGAACCAAATATACAGCTGCAGTCCCTTACCAAAGCTCAGGGTTAGCAGAGAGCTGTCTTGGCGGCGTAGCATGCTGAGCTTTCTATTGTCCGGGGACTCCGAGGTGGCGTATTCCAGTTCTAAGCTCTGACCAAGCCCGATCTCGTGAACGCTATCGCTTTTAGGGAACCCCACAGCCTGGAGGCTTCTGCAGGCGTGGACTCTGACGGGGATCCCCAGAGCGTTCCTGACCGTGAAGGGAGCCCTGTCTTTCAAAGTGCCGTCGTAAGTGGAAGCGGTTCCTTCCGAGAAGCCCTAACAAGAAAGCCAATAATATTTACCACTTGAAGAACGGTGACGAGATACTAATCAAAGAAATTAAAACGTGGGAGAATTCTGTCTGAGGCGAATGAGGGGAAGGATTCTTTCTCCCATCTCATCACACTGACCTTGGCTAGATTGCTGAGGACAGTTAAGCAACACTTGGACATCGTTATGTTCATGGTGTCCTTTGAAGAGATGGAGATCAGCTGCTGAGGTTCAGGTAGAATGATAAAGTCATCGCCTGGCAAGAGACCCCTGTCCTGCTCGGGGTTTGTCTTCATCTAAGGAGGAAAAGGAGAAAGTCCAATAAATGCCCATCTGAATCACAGCGAAGGCCCGATTGGTGTCCCGGGTTTGGCTTGGACAGTCATTCCTCCTTTGGCCTATGAACGTCTAGAATAAAGGCAGTGTTATACCCAAACGATGAACTTGCTTATTCCCCCCCCCCCAAAAAAAAAGGGAAGAACTAGGAATGCCGACAAAGCGTTCCTTTAATCTTGTAGGAAGAAAAATAGCAAGATGAGGCAAATGTGAATTTAAAGGGAAGCAAATTCTCACTTTAGACGTTCCTAATGCTTAAATCAGTATTTCCTAAACCCGAGTAAATTACCCGAAATTGCGTAAAAGTGATTTTTCTTTGGGTAGTGACAAGCAAACCCATATGCTTTTCTGTGCAATTGGTGTTTTATTTACAATGTGTAAAAAGGAGTTTTTGACGAGTGGTTTTGGGTGATGAAGGAAAAAGTTTGGGAAGCACTGGCTTAAATACGTTTAATATGTGGCGTTTTAGTATTAAACGTAATGCAGAACAATACATTTTCTTCAGCTATTCGAACATTAGAGAAAACATTTGCATAATTGCTTGCATTGAATTAATATTAATTCTGTAACTGGTGCTGAAAAGCTATTCATCTGTGAGACAGAGGACCAACTAAAACAAGGAGATTTAATGCGGCTGTCTCCCTGCCTAACGAAGTTCCAGGCCACCAATTCCCCCAAAGCATGGTAAAAATACACTTTGCATTTTTATCACGCACAGAAAACAAACGGCTGAAAAGGAACGTCAAATGATGGCTTACTTCCAGCTTTAGGTTCCAGCGACGTCCTTCTCTATCCACTTGTTCTATCAGAGGTTCCCAGAGCGCGTGGGTTTCGTTGTAATAATTCACCTGGGATGCAGATGGAACACAAAGCTGAAGCACCCGGCGCTTTCTCTTACCGGCGACACCAGCAAACTCAAGAGTCATAGAAACCTATTACAAGGTCGAGCCCCAGATATAAAGGGATCGGCCGTATTTACGTACCTCCAGTGTCAAATCAGCTCGGGCTGACATGAGAGACGACCAGTTTTTCACGGTTCCAGAAAATGCAGATTCTGCTAACAGTAAAGGGACGGTACGATGTCCCAAGCCGCACTCCAGGGTGACCTGAACCGATTTCACTTTCACCTCAAAACGTTCCTTTTTTTCCCTTTGCTTGCTGGCTAGCAAGGCTTCCGTGGCTTCCGTGGCCATGTCGACGCCCAGGAACCAGCTCTGGCACTCGTCAACGGATTTGATGCTCCAGAGGTCCACGGGATTACAAAGGGTCCCTCCAGATTCCTCCTCCTTGTCCTGTCGCTTCATAGCAGCCAGGATAGTCATTACAGTGTTGAGAATTATTGGTGACACCTTAAAAATGAAAAAGAATGCTAGCGCTGAGCGATTCACTTGTAATACATGCAGTAATTATAGGCCGGTGTTTTTCAAACCTGACAACTTTCAGAGGTGTAGACTTCAACCCCCACAATTCCCCAGCCACAGGATCCCGCCTTCAGAGTCAAAATCTGAATTAAATCAAGGACGTTCCACATATCAGCTTGCATTGAAGAGCTGCTATTTACATATAAATTCAGAGTGACGGTGAGATTATTCCTGATAAAATCAAACCAACGTTTTTACTACGGAGGACCAGAAGGCAGAAGCTCAGGACTGTGTGTCTATTGCAGGAATCCTCCCTGGAATAGTGGACTTTCTATTCTACGCACTGTAGATCTCAACTCAGCCTCAGAGTTTTCTAGAAACACACCTAAGCATCAGGGCGAGCAATTTGTTACTAACTTTCACAATCAAGGTGTCCATGTTCACATCCACGCTTTGCACTCCAGAGGTATCCATCGTGGCTTCCACAGCTAAAGAGCATGGATGAACCACCTAAAAGAACACCAGCAAAATACTGGGGTCAATGCCCCCTTCCTATTGGCAGGAAAGAAGCCCCCTGCCAAGGGGAAGGTCCCAGCAAGGGGCTCACCGTGGTGACGTTCTTCTTTGCCGTCCCCCGGAGGAAAGGGCAGGCCAGCACCCTGAGGTCCAGGACCCGGGCGGTCATCTGCTGTGCCCCGGAGACCCCCGACAGCATGAAGCTGCACTGGAAGGAAGCCGCCAAGGCAGGCGCGTCGGCCCTGGTCAAGTTCGCCACAAACACAATTTCTGGGTCCAAGATGTTTGCTATCACTGACATGTTTGATCGCGCGGCTGCAGCTGTAAAAATTTAAATTCAGTTCATGGATCTACGCAATGGTTATCACAAGAGAGTAGGAGCGCACATCATCATCATTACCACGGCTAATAAAAATAAGGCAATCCTGCGCTCAAGTCCCTGCTTTGGCACCTCTGCTCTGACCCTGGAGCAACACATCCAGGCCTAAACTGAAAATAAAGCCAGTGGTCTTCAGCGCGCAAAACTGCCCGGCGAGTAAGAATTCGGGATATTCCTTCCGTCTGCTGACCTTTCTCGGGCTTGGGCTTCCCCTGGGAAGCCGACTTCAATGCGAACTGGGCCGGTCTTTCCGCTGGTTTGGCCTCAGCCACGGACTGAATGAAGAAGTCGGCCACTGTCAGCAGGAACTCCATGCTGGCACACAAATACAGCTGATCCAAGACAGCTACGACGTCGCTCCCGTTTTTATTTTGCTTGTAGCTGATATCAATCATGACACCATCGGCTTTACCGTCCTTTCTGGCTAGCATCCTGCAAAACAGAAATGCATTCGTAGAGGAGACGGTTGAATTTATGGAAGAACTTGGAATAGACTCATCTGGTTTTGTATCCTCCGATTACCCCGAGGCTAGGATTCCTGGAATTTCTAGTGAGAAGGCAACCTCTGCAAGGCCTCGGATTCAACAGACCTTCAAACAAATTCCAAATCTCCTCCGTACAAGAGGTAGATTCTTTTAATGGCTGACCGCGTGTGTTAAGCAAAGTACCGATGGCATTCATGGCAGAGAGGTGGGTGTTTTCAAATGACTGCTGGGCAGCTGACCTTGCAGTTGCTTTCTCGACCCCTTCTCTGAGATCATCCAAGGTGCATGTTTCCATCTTAGTGCTGACGTCTAGAGAGCCGTCCGAAAACATTTGTCCGGAAGATCTCATGAAATGCAGCCGGAGTTCTCCAAGACGTAAATGGCTATTGTGGAGCGAAAGCCGAGATTTCTACGATATATAAAAATGGCGGAGATAAAGGGATTAAGTCTGACAGCTCAGAGACTTGAACACTTCTCCTAGTTTGGGCTAGCTATCCGAACAGAGGAAGAACACGGACGGAGAACTGTTTTCTTTGAAAACAACCAAATTCAAGTAACATAGAAGAAATCTCTCTCCAAGAAAAAATGTCTTAAGACTTTGACATCGTAATGCCCAGGTTGTCGACAGAGAAAGCCCCCAAAATATGGGGAATGAGAGAGGGAGGGGGGGGCGGAATTGGAATGGGGCAAAGAAGGCTGGAGGCCGGATCAACAGTGTGTGTGTGCGTGTCTATGAAGAGGCACACACAAATGGCTAAGGAACTCAAAGATAAAATTCCGCATGTTTCTGGAGCAACGTTTTTGGAGCACAGCGATCGAGTTGGCCCACGCTGTATCTCAGGGTCCCAAGGAAAGCGCCTCTCAAGAAGATCGTCACCAACCTGATTCTTATCAGCATTGTAGAGAACAATGGAGAGCGATTCAAAGTTAAAATGAAACATCAGGGCCAGGCTTTTCTTCAGCTGGGCTTCTCCAAGTGCTTCCTCTGCAGGATTCTCAGGGCTCCCTGGGTGATTGAGAGGTGAGAAAGGTGTTTAAAAGCAGCCCATCGCTCGTCTGAGGTCATTATCTTCCATTCAATGCCAACCCTGTTTGATCTTATTTCACAAATGAAAACTTCATTAGAGCCAAAGACCAGCATCAAATGTTATGTCATTTCTTTTTATTCCATCTTTATTTCTTGCCGAATTCAAGGTGGCGTTCGAACGTTCTCTTCTCTTATTCGTAACGACAACCCTGTGAGGTTGTCTGGCTGAGACAGAGTGACTGGCCCAAAGTCACCCAGCCGCTTCCACGTCCAAAGTCTCCAGGTTTCCAGCTAACACCCCACACTTGTTCCCTCCAGTGCTCCCCAGGTATTCTTTTGTCCTGATGGCAGGAACGACCAAGTGATGTGCTTTGCAACCCTCTGAATTAAATGCCGAGCTTTGGGGAAAGACGTACCTTCATCCAGGCCGGCCACAGCTTCAGCTTTGGGCTTCTCAAGCTTCTGAGCATCTGGCAAGGTTGAGTGCCTGACTTTGGGATCAGCAACAGCTTCACTGAGATTCTCTAGCAAAATGTTCATCAGCAAAGTCAAATCGTCCTGACTGAGTGAGATCTGCAGAGAGAAGAATCGATTACTAAACTGCTTTCCTCTGGCAGCCCTACCCATTTTGGCTTTCTTTTTTCCCCCTCAACCTGATGCAAATAGCAAAGATCTATCTTAGGCTGGCACAAGATCTTCCCATAACAATTTATTAAAACACCTCCAAAGGCCAGATTGCAAACTCTGGGAAAAAATGCATTTCATTGCCAGCAAGTAGGAAATAGCTGCCTGTCACTCTGATGGGTCTGCATGAATTAGCTAGTATCTAGTAGCAAATATGTGTGTGCGCGCACACACACACACACACACACACAGTGAATGCAGCATTGTCAAAAAAGGCAGAAATTGTTGGTTTTCTATTGTGTTCAAAACAGGCAGGAATGCTTCCACCCAGAAGGGGGGGGAAAACCTTATGTAAAAAAGCCTCAACTTGTAAGCGGAGATCAGCCTAACTGGAAAATCAAAGCCCCCTTCAAGGGCAAAATCAGTGTAACCTCTATCAGAACCCACGTGATAATTATCATCCACAGCTTATCTGCCCAGCTCTCCCGGCTTTTTGTGACCTTACTAGCACAGCCTTTAAGTCTCCTTGGATGGCGATCCCTGGAATCTGCAGATACCAATCGGAGGCCAAGTTCCTCTCAACCGACAGCTGTAGATTGACCGGCTGCAAAATTTCAATGTCTGGCTGAGGGCTGCTGCCCACCAAAGTCCTACAAATTAAAGGGGAGCAGATGGAGAGTCACAAGGTGGCCCTTTGAGTAAACCAGCCCCTCCTGCCTGCAGCGCGTGGCATCACTGGGAATAGCCCTTCTAGGCCTAAAGCTCACTTACTCAGGATGCTGGCAGGGGAATTCTGGGAGTTGAAGTCCACAAGTCTTAAAGTTGCCAAGGTTTGGACCACCCCTGCTCCAATGCAAACCCCACCACGGGGGCCTTTCCACGGAGGTTCACTGGGGGAAGTCTGCTTTGGTTTGTTCGACATTTTCAACAGGCACCCCATTATTCCCCTTGCCGAGTTTGGATTAAAGCTGAGATGGCCACCAGTCAAACAGGCTGCCCTGCCCCAACACAATTCAGCCTATCCTGACCAGGCCCTTCGGAAGCCCTCCCTGTGTCCGATGGGGAAAGCAAGACAGTTGGCTTAGCACTGCCGCTTGCTCTGGTTTCTGCTTGCATTGATAACCCAAAGCGAAGGGAGTCGGCTCAAGCCACCGGTTGCGCTTCGGACCACCTCACAGAGCCGTGCAGGGTCTCTCGTCAAGCCTTCAGGGAACAGCTTCTCCACTGCAGGAAAGTGTTCCCACTGCCAGGAGAAACCCCACAGCAACAGGCAAGGAAAGCAACAGAAATACCTGGAGATCTTCAACTGGGTGAGTTGGATGTCCATCTTGTCAATCACCGGAGGAGGCGTCGTCTTCTCCCCAGAGACCAGGGTGAATTCGTTCCAAACTCGGATTAAGCCAAGATCGGCTATCAACACATCGTTGGAGACGGAAGACTGAGGGATCAGGATGACGGGAGCTTTCAGGTCGATGTCCATCGAGAGGCGAAAGCTCTTCTGGGCAAAATCCTTCACGCTGGAGGCGGCCTTTTCTGCTGCTTGGACCGTGGCGGCGCCCAGCGCCTCCTTGGCCGTTTGGAAGTGGTTGAGGAAATGCTAAGCAAGGACAGAAGTACAAGCCTAATTAAGCAGCACCGCTGGGAGGTCAAGAAAGGAAGGTACAAATGGATCCCCCAGGAGAGTAAAAAAAGTTTAAAACAAGTATTATTGTGTAAGCTTTCCAATTCACAAGTGTCACAGTGTAAAGGAAGAAGAAGTAATGACCAAGCTCTGCACTGCCAGGACCAGTTTTGGTCTTTTCTGTCCTTTGTGATGAGACGTTTAAAGACTGCAACATAAGCCAGGGTTTTTCAACCTTAGCAACTTTAAGACGCGTGGACTTCAACTCCCAGAATTTGCTTCATCTTCCCGATCTGAGAGGTTAAGTGAATTCTGGGAATTGAAGTCCACGCATCTTAAAGGTTTTCAGGGTTGGGGAAGACCGATGTAAGTTAACAGAAAGAAGCGGCTCTCTTACCAGAAGCGTCATGAAGAATTTGTGGACGTAGACGATCTGAATGCAGCCCACTTTCAGAGACATCCTGCCATCGACCTTGGACATGTCCATGTAAGCATCTCCTTCGGTGGCATCGGAATAAAGGGACATCGTGAACCGGAAGACTTCGTCTCCCACTATCGAGACTGTCTGCAAAGATGACATCTACCATGAGTCTCTCTCTCTTCGATATCATCCATCGTGGTCTGGAGATGGAGAAACTCAGTTTCTCCCTCTCGAGGGGCAAAGGCGTTGTGTGAACAGGCCAGAGCGTGCAATCCTACACTTTGTGCTTCCAGTTGGGCTCTTTTCCCTCTGGCCGTCTCCCCTGTTCCTAACGCTTTCAGCACTCCCAATGCCACGCTCACCTTCTTATGAACCGTTTCCGGATCTACGTTGGTTATGATGAAATCCCGAAGCCGAGCAAAAACTTCCGTGTGCTTTGTTGTTGTAGACACACAGGCCTCCATGCCTGGGGAGAAAGGAGGAGCAAAACAAAAGGGGACGTCTTCGTTTTTGGATTGAAGTTTGGGCACCGGGATTTTTCCTAGGGAATTTACACTGAATCCATTACTAGCTCTCCTCTCTTGCTGCTGTAGGAAACGTATTTGACCCGAGGATTGAACGAGAAGAATTCCATCCAGGGTTAAGTAACTGGAAAGGAGGGGAGCCGATTTTTATTTATTTTTAAATCCCCGTGCATTACTTCAAATGTGCTTACCTTGGATTCGTACATCTGCAATATTAGCTTTCTGGTCACAGACCAAAACGTTAAAGGCATTCAGTTTGGCAGTGAGCTTCAAGCCGAACACGTCATCGGGCCTGGCTACAGGGGCAGCCTCTGGGGAACAAGAGGAGGTCGGTCAGCGTGGTGAGCCTTTTCCCCCAGCCGTGCCCCTCCCTCTTCCTCTTCCTCCTTCCCGATCTTGTAGCCGTGAACACACACACACACACTGACGCTTTGTGGCCCCCACTCCTGCCCTTCGAACCCGTGCAAAGAAACTTGGAAATTCAAAACTCTTCTTAAATTGATGGGTTTCATTGGCTCATCATGTTCGAAAGGGATTGCCTTGGTCCTTCAGTATTAAACAGGGTTGGCAGAGAGAGAAAGAGAGAGATCAACCCTCTGATACCTGATTTTGCAACAGCTACTTTGGAGTCTCCCAAGGGTTGTTCTACACCAGCCCCCTTCTCAGCTGGCGTCAGACCACTTGAGGCAGATGTGAAAAAATTCATGATAGAAAGCAAAGCTTCGGTGTGCAAAAGTAAGTCTAACGAAGAAAAGGATACCTGGAAAAAAGAAAGAAGATAAAAGAAAGAAGGAGGGGTCCCTGCCATCTCACCTGAAAGCAGATTTCTATCTCTTCTATCATTTAAAAAGGCCCTTCAGCCCATGTAGGATAAATGGAAGTTATCTGGCTTAAAAATCCAGTTGGAATCCGAAATCTTTGAGTTAAACTACTATTTGTTCTCCAAAGGACACCCTCCCCCGGGTAGCTAAGAGAGTAAGATGTCTTAATACTCACATTCAGCAACTGCTTCGTTCTATTGTAAACGGTGTCAAAGTGAGGACCGTCAACAGCAGCCTAAACGAGAATCACAATTTCAATTTGCAGCAAATGGCGAAGCAGTAGCAAAGCACACGCATATTCACGCAAACTGTTAAGTTCAGGCAGGGACCTGTGGTTGAAAAACTCAAGGTGTGGGGCAGGGCACTGCAATCAAATCTCCTCTTGGTCCAATCCCACCACTGTGTCACCTCCTCGTCACCTTTTACTGTATCCTGCAGGCGGCCCTGGGTTCAACATCTAACTATTTCTGCCAACTGCTATCTCAGTAGAGTAAGGCCCACACCACGTCACCCCTGGAAATGCCACAGAAGAGATCAAGCTGAGCACCGTTTGCGTCAAGAAAGAAAAGGGGAAAGGAAGATGTGTTGCCTTCCTCATGTAGGAATAAGATACGAGTCCCCCTCTGTATGTAACTGACAGGTCAAAAGAGAGAGAGAGAGAGACCAACACAATCCAGCCTTCTAGCAGAGACCTCTAGTAACTAAGATTCAATTTGGCTTTTTGTAACATGCATTAATTTGCATTATTTCACTTCGATTCTCTGTATAAAATACGCTGTCATTTTTGTTTTAAGCATCCACTCAAAATACCCCACAGTGATTTTTAGTTTTAAAGAAGTGCTTAACCTTAACATATTCCATCTTGAGAAGATGCTTGCCAGATTCATCTGAAGAACTAATAATATTTAATGGATCTCCCTTGGAATCTGTAGAAAGAATACATAAACCGTTGCAAGCCAAAGCCACTCACTGACAACAGAGTCCCTAAGCAAGGAAAAGTGGATTAATACAGTAGAGAGGGTAATTTCTTCACTGATGCAATGTTCCTCAAAAGAATAATTGGTAGAATTTCAGAGACTCAAAAATTATCAATATAAACAGATGCTTCAAAAGCTTGATGAAGTCCTCCTGCCTAAGGAGGAGAATCTGGGTTGTTTTAGTATTAAAAATTTACATTCCAATAATCATTATTTCACCAAGTTATACCGTATCTCAATGTTAGTTTTTCTCTTTAAGGATTTTTTTAAAGTGAAAACTAACTAAGAGTAAGTCATTTTTAAACTACCCACATTTTATGATTAAGGGAACATTTGTTAAATATGACTTACCAGTGAATTCAAGGCAATTCATCTGGACTTTCTTAAGATATGCTGTAAGAGTCATATCGTGCATTTTAATTCTACCTTCACTTCCAAGTTTTAATACTGTGAGCCTGTATAAAGGAAAGCTTTGCTTTTCCACTTGCTTCGTTAATGTTACTAAAACCTGAAAGGGCGAAAATAAAGTATATTAAAGATCGCATGGACGCATAAAAATACACCAGCCATTCCTATTCCAGTTGTCTATCTACATTTGCCATTTTGCCAAGCCATCTTCAAGGAGAGGGATGTGCTGTAGGAAGAAACAAGAATTCAGGTCTGTCAGATTCACGAATATGCCAAAAATTCTGGAATCAACAGAGCCTTTAGTCCGAAGAGAGCAAGTTATGACTTTGACTTGTCCTGACGGAGGCACCATCCAGGTGGCTCCGATTCAGGAGTCCCGAGACACCTCACCAGCCAGGAGGAGCCAGGGCAAGTGGGGTGCTAACCTACTCCCCCGTCCCTTTTCAGCCCTCCTGCCCACAGGAGAGCAATTCACAAGCTTTGCCAAGTTCAGCTGTTGGCATCACCTAGAAGGGCAGGGAGAGGCCTTCCAGAGAAACACTAACGCCCGCTGGGAATAAACCAACTGGTGGACCACTAACAATGACCCGCTCTTCCAGACTGGGTGAAGCCAGAAAGGAGCCGGAGGGAGGAGAACAAGTAAGGCCGTTCTTGCCAGCACTTATTCAGGAAACGGGATACCTTGGATCTGAATTAGGCTTAATCTGCTGCTGCAGGCCGATTCAGAAGCTGAATGCTCTGCTGCCAAGCAAATAAGCAGTATTTTAAATGAATGAATGAATGAATGAGGACCCACGGGTAAGTACAACTGAACCGAGACAGCTCTTCATAAGCTTCCCTACTACCTTGTTTATTTCAAAGTTCAGCAGCAGGCTGGTCCTCTCCTCCTCCAGGGCTCCTTCTGAGAGGCTGGGCTTCGGGGTCCCAGCCGACGGCACCGTTTCTTTTACCTTGCCTGCTCAGTCCAAAACAAGAGACTTCCATTTAAAGAAGGCGTGTTCACCCCTTGCTGCAAAGCCAACGCTTCTTTATGAGTGTAAGTCATGAGAGGTGAGCCCCTCCCGTTCAGACCACCCGTCCGTCTGCTGCCGTCTGCCTCTCCGTCCACAGAAGTGCCTTGGCAGACTAGCTCCCTGCAGGAAAAAAGGCTCCAACTGGGAAGAGGGACCCCCACAAAGATCTCCTACCTTCCGTCGACGCTGCTGGTTCTGCCCCGGGGTCGGTTTTGTCTGCTTCAGCCAGGTTTTCATTCATGACTTTAAGCAGAACGTTTAAATCCTCCTGGCTCAGGATAATCTAGAAACGGGCATTTCGAGGGGAGGTTACATCTCTTCAGACTGAAAGAATCGCCACTGACCGAGGAGGACTAACCCCAACCCCGCCCCTCGAATGCACAGCTACATTCAGCCGCCTTTTTGGCAAGTCCCTCCATAGCTTTTATCATTCACCGCCCCCCTCCAATTTTTCCTGCTTCTGTCGTAAACAGGGCAAAGGGAAGGCTCCACTCAAGACCTTTCGGGGAACCACTCTTGGCAGTATAACCATCGTCCATCTAAAAATCCTCTCTGTGGTTCTTCTCCCTCGTCAGACAGACACCTCCTTCAATATCCCAAAGGCCTCATTTTGGGGCTCCTGAGGGGCTGAGCCTCAACAAGGCAGGATAACGAGGTTGGTCCCCCAAATCGCCACGGTCTCAAAGGGGGCCTCTGAGTGGGGGGACAGCTCAGCGCTCCCTCACACAACCCTCCGGTGAGGATGTAGACCAGAAAAGGCACCTCTCTTCACACTGGAATTAATCAAGAGCACTGAAGAGGTCCGAAGCCAAGAATACCTCACAGACTGAGGAATGTACAACGAGGGATTCTCCCTGACCCACCCCCCCAAAAAAAACCCAAAATAGAGCTGCAGCGCAGTCACAAAAGAGCCGCTTTTTAAAAGCCCAGCAGCCTCTGGTGAATGGGAACGAAGCCAGCTGGGCGACCTGCCATTCCTTTCCTTTTAAAAGGACAAACGTCTTGCCATCTCTGGTTTGGGGACCCTGGGAGAAATGTACCAGCCGCGCGAGAGAAGAGACATTAACTTACGCCGATGGTATCAAGGTAACCTCGGACTTGCACCAGGGGTATTTTGTGGTACCACATCCCGGCCAGGTTGCGGTTGACGGAAAGGTCCAGATTAATCGGGTGCAGAATTTCAACGTCAGGCTGCGAAGCCCCGCTCCGCAAGACTGTCCTAGAGGAAGACACACGATCATTGTGGGGTTAACGTGACGGACCCCTCTCCAATCACGCTGTGCCTCACGGGTAGAGGCACCGGATTTACCTGGACAGCTTCAGCTGGGTGAGGTGCACCTCCATTTTATCCACGATGGGAGGCAGCGAGCAATCCTCCACCGGCACCAGGCTGAACTGGTTTTGTATTTTAATCAGCCCAAGATCAAAGACCACAGCATTGCAAGAGACGGAAGACTGCGGGACGATGACGACGGGGGCCTTCAGGTGGATGTCCATGGAGAGGCGGAAACTCCTCTGGGCGAAGTCCCTCATGCTGGTGGCGGCCTTCTCGGCGGCCTGCACCGTAGCAGCACTCAGGGCCTCGGTGGCGATTTGGAAGTTGCTGAGGAAATTCTGTGGCAAAGCAAGAGGTCAGGAACGGGCCGAAGGAGCAGCGGACCGTTACTTAAGGGTGGTATTTAAATAACACATTTTTGAGCTTCCTGTTACCGTACGACAGAGAGAGAGAGAGAGAGAGAGAGAGACTTCCTTCCGCACCACGAAAAAAACGGAATAACGCCAACTCCCAGTCTTACCAGGAGTGACGTGAGGAATTTGTGTAGATATATGATCTGAATGCAGCCCACTTTGAGGGCCACGCTCCCATCCACTTTGGACATGTCCGTGTAAGCTTCTCCCTCAGTCGCGTCTGGATACAAGGTCAGGTTGAAGCTGAAGACTTCGTCGCCGACTATGGAAACCGCCTAGAAGGTGGGCAAGCAAAAGCGTCACGGGCTGGATTGGTAGTTTCCAGCTGGGCATCCAAAAGATGTGTTTGCAATGCTCGACAAGCGCACGGAGCCCTCGCTGGTTCTTAAAGACCGCAGCTCTAAAGCCAAGGTGGGCGTGGAAAATGCACAAATGGATTCGGGCCAGGCGTTTCTTCCAGAACACCTGGAGAAGAGACTTCCCGGATGCCCTCTCAGGGCGTCTCTGGATAGGGAATACAGAAGAGCCAGCCTGGTGGCTAAAAATCATTTTGACTTGCAATCGGATTAGTAACTGTACCTTTTTATGAATTGTCCTTGAGTCAACATCAATAACAACTATGTCCTTCAGCCGGGCAAAGAGAATAGTTTGACTGGACTGCAGAAAAAGGAAGGAGTCGAGACCTGAAAGGGAAAAAGTGGTTAATTATTTGCCAAGAATCCTACAAATGAAATCGCAGAGACGTGTCTAAATAGACTAACCTTTACAGTGTTATTCAAATTCCAAAAGCCCTCTTTGAAGCTGCTTTAGAAATATTTCTAAGATCTGGGCCACTGACTATATTGGGACAAAAGCTGAGGAACTTATCTCATTCTGTCCTGTCTTTGTGGGCCACTCAGAGGGCCCAGATCTAGCTCCAACTGCGTTTTCCCTCCCTTTGTTTCAAACCGCCGGAAATGCATCTATTTAACTGGCCTTCCAGAATTGAAAAATCAGAAATGAATGAAATCAAGGTCCCCCAATGGATGGGATATATTTCAATAATTCAAGCTTAGAGAATGTTCTCGACAGCTTGGAAGAACTGAAGAAAACAGGCATTTCCCCGTTACCTTGAACTTTTATTTCGGCAATATTGTTCTTCTCATCGCAAACGTTCAAACAGAAGGCCTCCATCTTGGCAAAGAATTTGAAATTAAACACATCCTTGTCCTTGCTCGGTTTTGCCACTGTCGAGAGAGGCTTTTTTAATGAACGAACGAGACGCAGCCCTATTCCAGGCCATCCCGAACGGGGGGGGGGGAAACGGCACCCAAATATGGCTGCCCCTTACCTTCCTTCCAAGCCGGCTCCGTCTTTTGGGCCTCTCCCTGACTCTGCAGGGCTGGCGGCTGCTTCTCCCTTGCTGGCACCACAGCCATGAGATACCCCAGGGCCGAGAGAAGAGCCTGGGTGTGCAGCACCACTTGGAGGGAGGAGAAGGTCACCTGTGGGGTTTGGGGGGTGAGGGTGGGGGACAAAGGCGCCTCTTCAAAAGCAGGGTCCCCCCATTCACACACACCCAGTCCACCAGAATCACTTTCTTAAATGCCCAGGGATTACGTCGTGGGTTCGGGGTGAGATGGGGCACTCCTGCACCCTGGCTTCCCTAGGTGGCTCTCAGTCCCACGTCCCCAAGAGAAGCAGCCATTGTCTTAAGTGTAAGAGTATCCCGCTTTCCCTATTCTTGGACTCTCTCTGGAATATCATCTGGCAGCTCCCGAGGGCTAAAGAGGACCGGAGGCCCTTCTTCCTCTGGCTTCGTAGGCTCAGGACACAGCAGGCTGTTTCAGAAGGAAGGAGGGCCAAAGACACGCTCAAGAGCAGCAGCAGCGGCGCAAACAAGAGCTCACCGGAAGTCAGGCACTGCTCAAAAACCTGCTGAGATTTTTCTACCCATCCACTCTCTTGGGAGGGAGTTGAGGGCTCTTCTTTAGGGGCAAACCCAGCATTATTTACAATGAAGGTTAGGATGAGTTTTCTTCTGTTTTCCTTACCTCCATTCTTTGTTCGGTATTGTCAAAAGCCGTCTGAAATTTTGGACCATTTTTATCGGCCTGAGGGGAAACATCATTAATATGCGACTAAAAATTGAAACACAGTTTTCATATTGTACAAAATCAATTACTTGTGCACGCAGTTCATTACGCATCATTTGATAACACCTTTTTTTTTAAAAAAAAGGCCTTTACCTTGATATATTCTACTTTCAAAAGGTCTAATGCGGAGACATCCGATGAGCTGATCAAATTAACTTGCTGCCCTTTACCTACAAAAAAAACATGTGACGTCTAAGAAATGACAGGTTATGTAAAACCTATGTGATTTTTTAAAACTAAGCCTTTTCTATAATTAGCACTTTTAAACAAACTCCATAAAGCTTTTGCTTTGCTTTGTTTTGTTTTTTAGACTAAAACTTTATAGACATTTTGGGTAAAAGTTTTTTTCGATCAAGAACACAAATCAAATCATGCTTTCTTTCTCACCCCCTGCCCAGAAGTACATTTTTGCAACTGCTTATTAACCAAATTACCTTGAATTTCATAATAGTTCAGGCTAATCTTTCTCAAGTAAGCCTCAGCTCTCAGGTCGAATGTTCTAGCGGTGGCTTCCATCCCAAGCTGCTGCACGTTAAATACAAGTATTGTTTCTTCTCTCTGCAGCTGCTTGGTCAGTTCCAAAAGCACCTAAATAAGAGACGCCGGTTGAATTTTGAATTCTGGGCATATTTAGATACAGGCAGTCCTCAATTTGGGAATCGAACTTCAGTCGCTAAGTGACGCGGAAAAACCCCCCACACTTGCCTCCTTAATTTCAAATTTTAATTGCAGGTCTGTCAGCTCTTCCTGAACAGTTTTAGCCTCATTCCTCAGCTGCTTTTTGGGGGAGGAAACCGCTTTCTCTGGCTGCTGGGGATAAGCTTCAGAATCAAAATATTCATCCTCAGATTCTAAGGAACAAAGAAAGTGCTATTAGGACATTCTGTGGGCATCAAAATATTCACTTTGGAATATTCACTTTGGCATGGACTGATTAATCAGCGTTTTAAAAATGGATTTTGGGGGGGGGGGATTTACATTTACTATAACTTGATATTTTTTTTAAATGTCCCATTTAAAGATTTCAACCCAAAGTTGTCTGAGCCAAAAGTATGCCTTCTAAAATAGCCAGATGCAGCAACTGCCTTGGATTTGCCGTAATTTTGGATGTCCTTCCTTTTTTCCTTTTTTTTACCTGATTCGAATTCTTCCAGCAATAGTGTGGCACCAAGGAAGTCTTTCCTCCCATCAGAAACCACAGGAATGGCAGGGGCCTGCAAAAGAACGCGAGACGATGAGAAACCACTGGATTATATGTTCATTTTATTCATACATACAGCACTTCAGGTTGGAATGTTCCCACAGCAGTGCCAAAATGGCATGACTGCTCCACTAGTATTTATTACACTTTTGACCTTTCTGTGTCTCGGAAATGCCAGTAATTATGCTAATTACTGACTATACTTTCCCCAAATGTACAATGAGTTTGATACCTTTGCACCTGAAATGGAAACTTCCGATTTCTCTGGGAGGGGAATGCTGTCGATAAGCTCCAAAACCCCTTTGATCTTCTGATCAGAAATTCTCAGGTGAACCAAAGGAAGCTCTCCTGACACTTTAAACCTAAGGACATAAAAGATGTAGGAGAAACAGAACTAGGTTGCTAGTAACTCTGCCGCACTCTTGATCTACAAGGGAAAGCACACACATACGTACACGCAGACCAAAACCCAGCAGGGCTGTGAAATTGGCACGCGCTGCACGGAAGGCACCATCAAAGGAAATGTAATTAACGTCTTGCTTTTACAAACAAACGCACTAATCTCTGGCTACAAGGATATGAAGTGAACCGTCGGCTCACAGCTTTCTTGCAATTGGGCCTAAAGTAATGATTTTGAGAAACATCCAAGAAATGCTAAGGTACATTTGGAAAGCTTTTTTAAAAGACCATTAGAACGTCTCCAGGGAGACTGCCGGCTACTTCGTCCTGAGAAGATTCGAAGAAGTAAATTTCATGGCATTGATCAGTAGCTTCAGTGTGCCGTGATTAAAAATAACTCTTCCCAAAAATCCCAAAATGAAAAACGAGCCATGAATTCCCACTCCTGCCCAGGATGTCACTCCAGCAACATTTTAAGAGGTCTGTAGCGGCAACAAGCCAGCTCCCTAGCCACAAAGATGCAGCCTGCTCCACCTTCAGGCAACGCGAAACAACGGAACCATATTTGCAGCTTTTAAAATTGCTACGTTACTTTGCCATTCTGACGTCCTTCTCCACCATTGATTTGGCAACTTGGACACACATGTCCATGGGGCGCAATATGTGCAGCAAGGATGCGGGCTCAGACCGGGCCTTTTTCCAATTTTCCCCTAAAATACAATTAAAGAGTTGCTAATATTTTGGTAATTCTAGCACGATAATAAATAACACGGATGCATAAAAGTCTAGCAAGCCCTAGCGATATCACTCAAAAAATATATGAAAAATTCCGTATTGTGTGCATCTGCCGAATTCCAGAGAAGTAAATAAATTCGAATTTCAAAAAGTGTATACAGTGAATACTGTACCATTTGTGTGCCAACAGCGTTCCACTTGATAGACAGTCAAGAACGTTTGGGGTTCAGAGGCATCCTACCTGATCTGCCAAACAGCAGTTGTATGTTCTTGATTTCTACGTCGAATTTGTCATAGGCTTTGTCCATGATCTCTTCCAAGGAACTGCTCGGGTTCTGCTGGTGACCTTGGCTGATGCTCTTCAGCTGTGGAACGAGCAGTTTCTCTGCTGCTTAAGCTGCAGCTGTCACGCAGCTTTCACAAATGTGTCCGTAAGCACAACTGGCCCACGGCTGTATTCATCGGCCCCCGACGGGACCAGGTTAGGAATACATTCCTCCCTTCCGCCAAGCTTTAATTTGTTAATACCTTGCCTTAAGAAAGGTCATCATGACCTACCTGGAAAGTACCTAGGTCCACAATAAGTAAATTTGACTGTTCCCGGTGGAAGCCAGTTTGTGGGATCAGAAGATAGGAAGGCTTCAAGTTAATCCTCAGGTCAAGGACTTTTCGTGTTTTGATGATATGCATCAGCCCTAAGACAGGACACGGGACGGAGCTGAGGCGGGCAGCTTCCCCTTCCCCCACCGGAGCAGAATTCTGCTTCAAACACATCACTACAACCCCCCCTCCCCCCGCCCCGGGGGCAGTGGGAAACCCCTCTGCACTTGGACCTTTTGTCCCCAGGGAATCGTCTGGAGTTGACCTGAGGTATCTGAAACACACCTGTGGTGGTCCTCTCTTTAATTTCTTCCAGTTTGGACAAGGTGGCCGTGGTTAGGCGTTCAAGATCCATGCCTCGGTTGGTTCGGAAGAATTCCACCAGGGCGTTGATCGTTCTCTGAGAAAGAGAGTTATCAATTGTATCTCTTTTTTTTCCTTTCTCAGAAGATCAAATGTTGAGAACTGAGAAGCATTTCACGCCGCTCCCGCTCACCGCGTCGTAGATGATTTCTACGGGCTGCGACTGGACGAAGAGGCTCTGGTCAGCCACGCCGTCTTCTGGGTTGGTCTCAAACTTGATTTCAAGCAGAGACGACTCAGCACCCCCAATGGAGGCCACGAGGGAAGGTACAGTGTTCTCTTGCCTCAAGCCCGTCATGTACCAATGTTCAAGCTTTGCCTCTACCCTGCAAATTATCAACAGGCAACTGGTTTCTCCTCCCCAAACTATGAGGAAGCAATTGCGCGAGGTTCCGTCTTAAAGAGGAGAAAAGGTCTGCACAATTCATGAAAAACAAATGAAAAGGCTGACAGCCCAACTGAGGCAGGAATGGGAAGGGGGCCCAAACGCCAGCCCAAGAAGTGCCCACGAGATTCCGGTGTTGTTCCGCCAAACTGCTACAGGCCTGTTGTCGAGGATACCAAAGAAATCACCCTTTCAATAAACCGAGCAGCTCAGATTCACACAACGCATGTAATGAAATTGGAACCGACCTGTGGACCCGGCACTTACTTCAGAGCTTGTGCGCCCGGCCTCTGTGAGATTTTAGTGCTTAAATCGATGATCTGAACTTTAAGAGTGTCCGGGACATTCCTGTCCTCTTTAATAGTAAAGGAAGTGCTTAGGAGCTTCAGGGACACCACGTGGGCCACGTACTAAACGGGAGACCAAAGCATTGCAGAGCATTAGTCGTAGCATCGAACGGGGTGCTTTTATCATAAACGTCAGGCGGACACGATGCTCGGGGTCCCCTCCCCCTCCCAGGCAGGGTAGCAAAGATGAATTACAGCCCACTTGTAAGGTTCACCCAGGCGAAACAGAGACGCTCATCTTCTTCTGGGATGCCCCAGATTCAGTCAAGGGGCGCAATTACCTTTTTGGGCAAAGTCAGGTTGTAGGAGCTGTCGCTGTACCCGATGGCGGTGAAGAGCTTTGCCTTCTCTTCAGGGGTCATGAGGTCATCGATAGCTGCAGGAAGGGTGGGAGGTGTTATCTTGGAGGGCCCACCAAGCAGAAGGAAGGGCTGGCACTGTCCCCTCAGGTAGGCTGGAGGCTGAGCTGGTGCCGGGGTTCACCTGCCTTCCCTTCGGCCATTTCCATTCAGTTTGGTAGCTTCATCCCATGACTGGCACCTTGGCTTAATGCTCAGCCCGTTGCAACCAGCCACTCTGTGGAGACTCGGGGCTGCTGGACAGACTCAAGACTTACTTTCAGGGACTGACTTGTCTTCTTCATCGTCTTTCTTCTTGGATTCCTTCCTGCCCCAAAAGCCAGAAAACCAGCCACTTTTCTTCTCCCCATCTGCGGATTTCTTGGAGAGTTTTTGTCCTGACCTCACAACCTACAAATCAGAGACAAACGATCCGAGGTTCTGCCCCTTCATCGGCCTCAAGCTCAGCAAACAGAAAGAAATGTATTTTTATACAAACTAAACAATCCCACTGATACTAAAATTTTATGAAAAATCACCAGAAACGGCCACTTTGCAAATGTCAGGTATGTATGCCGATAGCTAGTTTATGATCACTACTGAAGAAATAAAATGGCAAGATTCCTTCAAACGAAATCATTTGCAAAGGGCACAAAGTTGTGTTAGCGTATTGCAAGCAGCTTCTCAATGTGCTGTTTTTAGAAACACTTCTAAATACTTTTGCTGACAATATAACCTGCGCTGGAAGTTTCTCAATTGATGGTCAGCGCAGCCATTTCTAAATTAAACGTTTCTTGTTTAAAATCGACTATTTTAAAATCCTTATAATAGGAACGGGGGAGGGGAACCTACCTCAGTTTGTGCTTGTTGCCTTGCTAAAACAATGTTGAAAACATCGAGAGCCTTCTCCAAGTCCTGTGGAGCAAATGCAGACATGGAGTTTCTGTGACCTTCCTCCAACCCTCCTCCTCCTCCTCCTCCAGCCCTTCTAGGCTTGGGTCAATTACCTGGGTTTGTTTTTGATTTTCCTCTGACAATTTGGTTTGTGTCAGTTTAAGTTTGTAAACGTTTTTGTAACTTTTCAGAAGTTGCCTGTGGCTCTTTATATGATTCCATGACCACATCTGTGTATATCGCTTGATGTGAAGGTCAAGAATGCAATTTCCTGCATACTTCCACCTGTGAGGAATAATCACATTATTGAGCCTTAGGAAATAAGCCAGAAACAATTTGAACTAAGGGGAACAAGACCTGGGGCAGGCAGGGTATTTGCAGGCAAGAATTTCCAAGCCTAGCATTTCCTCAACTGAAGGAGCTCAAGCTCTTAGTTGCTCCTCTGCAAAATCTTCCCTTAATTTCTGTGGCCAAAGCAGACAAAAAAAATGTCTTTCGATATTTTAAAATACTCTGGAAAACGCCACTTGCTTAGGAGGACTTTTCCGCCCCTCTCCTTTGGGATTCAGCAAAGGCTGCCATTTGCTGCACTGAGGAACATTTGCAACCAGATCAGAAGCAACACAGAAACATCTCCCTCCAGCTCACCACTGTTTGGCATTCCTGTGCAGAGAAACTCCGGGTCTGTATTTTCTATACGGGACATTTCGGACCATGTAATCAATGGATTCCAACAGATCAATCATACTAAGGTACTAAATGAAGGAAACAAACACAAGAGGATTCTTAAGCAGAGAGTCACGGAATTTTGAGCATTGCTGAGGAAGATGCATCAAGTGTTTCTAACAACTGTAAAGAGCCCAGAGTTCCTGGGAACACCTTTTCATCCAGGAGTGTTCACGGAAGTCGTCACCTGCCTTCCGTGGGGGAATCCGAGGGGGTGACACGCATCCCCCTACCTGAGGCTTGGTGAGTTCAACAGCGATGCTCTGGACTTCCATGGCCCAGTCAACCTTGGGAGTTTCCAGTTCTTCTTCGGCATGAGGGTTAAGGTAGAGTTTTGCAGAAGCCGATACGGGTTTAAAAACTTTCAAAAAAGAGAGAGAGAGAGAAATTAGGAACTAGTCTCTATAAAAATCAAAATAAAACCATTGCTGAAATTTGCAGAATTAAAATATGCTACTCTCATTACTAGTTGGGTTTATACTAGTAATGCTACGGCTTTGGCATAGGATACCTGTCATGTTCTACCGAAAATCTTGGCTTATGAATCACAACTCCCATAGGTGATGCTCAGACAGCATACTGCGCCAAAAGGACTCAGTTCAGCACAAGATACGACACAAACTCTGTCTGACCTATTTATTTCATCATATCCTCTCTCCCTGTCTGTATTCCTATCCGAATATTAGACCTCTTGGCTCAATTCCTCTCCATGGCACCACTCCAGGGCCACGAGAGCCTTACCCACCCCACACCCATTTTCTTTACCTGATGGCAGGCTTCAGTGAGTCCCTACCGAAGCCACACATCCTTTGGGTAAGCCCCAGCTACATCCTCACAGGTGGACTGAGGTTTGCCCACTCTTCCAACCCACGGACCGTCTGCCATTACCAGAGGTGAATTCTGGTCATCCGCACCTTCAGTTTCTCTCCTTCTCACTTACTGTACTGATAGTCAGGAAGCTCTTGGTTCCTAGAAGGGACTCCTTTTTTCAACCGCTCCTGTACATGGCAAGAAACCCACAACCTCTCAAGTATTTCAGTGACAAATGCGTAGGACAACATACTCTGGGTGAAGCTCACGTCACAAGGTGGAGAACTCGCCACTTCTAAATGAGGCAGAGTTCATGCCACAGAAATGGCTCAACCTATTATTTTCCTTCCAGAGTACCTGTGTAGTGTACACCCCCCTCACTAGACTTTCAGGCATTGCCTGCAACATCTGCCCTTTGGCTGCAAAATGTCCACACAGTGATGGGCCCGTTGTTGTTTTAATTAGTAAAAACACGTCATTTCTCTCTTGCCTCATCAGAGGAAACAATGCAGAAAAAAAGTCAGCTGTTACATTTGAGGGGCAACGTCCCATTGCAAAATGGCCTGATTTGAAGTTAATGTCTATTACATTCTCCCTCTATCCAGGGCAGCGTTCAATGCCACCTGAGGCATGCTGGGAATTGAAGTCCTCTCGTCTTCAAGTTGCCCAGCCTGAGAAACACCGGCCTGGAAGAAGGCTCCCGCTTCTCATCTTATAAACTTGCCCATTACGTCCGGCCAGCCGTGGGCTTGGGGGGTGACATCATGCAAAGGAAATTCCCTGAAGGGGAATCCCTTGGCTGCTGGCTATTACCATCTTCTCTCACTGCTCTACCAACCTCATTGGTGAAAAGACAGGAAGAAGCCGGTTCACAAACATAAAATACAATGAGATTTAAATTACCAAGATTTGCTCCCGGGAAGAGCGGTAATACATTTCACTGTCCACATTCCAGTAGACGCTGAGGGAATCAAGGCTCAAAAGCTGAAAGAAAAGACGCCGTTGGTGAAGGGCGGCAACGGAGAGCGCCGAGGACCCCTCAAGCAGCAGCCAAGTCAGAGGAGCATTTGCAGAAGTGCTTCAAAGGACAGACATTTACCGAGGGGGATTCGAAGCCAGCCGGAACAATTTTGTTTGAGGGGATTTTGTTGCCTTGATCTAGACAAGCTGCCAAAAGCACTTCCTGGGCTGCCAGCCAATTAAGGAGTTGTTCTGCTTGCCCGAGGGAGCGTCAAAACATGCTTTGAAAAGACCGGGGCGCAAACCAGCCTTCAAAACCCGGTCTCTGAGCTTTTGGGGAAGCCGGGGAAGAAAGAGGCACAGGGAATCCACTATTCACAGGGTAAGAGGAGGAGATCAAAAGCCCTGCCACGGTGGGACCAACCCTGCAGGCTTTGGCGCAATGCACCGCTAAGCATCCTGGCTATTAAAATTCATGTCCCTGAATATGCTTTCCCAGGTCCCTCCAGGAGCTACCGAAGAGAAATTGCTGTGCTTGAACCCAAGGACAGCCGTACCTTGTAGATGATCTTCGCAGCCTCATTTAAAATACAAGGAGTCCAGCTTTCATTTGTGGTCTGGAAAATAAAAAAAGACATTAACGTGATCTTACCGGCTTCAGGCGTCTTTTAGGTGTCAAGCTTTTCTCGCATCCGGAAGGGATTTATTTAGTCAAAGTCTCACAGCTAGAAATGCCTCTTGAACCGTCCCCACTAATTTCCCACTGTTAGCAAAGCTGCAATGGGGGTTCCACAGTAATTAAGTAACATTCGTCTCTAAGAATGGTTTCCAGTGTGAAAATACATTTGTCATTCTTCTGTCAACCCACCGGGAAGTTTTAAAGCCCTTTCCCTTACCTGCAAGCTGAGCTCTGCCAGAGTCATTCCTAAAGAAATCGGTCGCTTAGGATCTGTGATCTACAAGTATAGAAGAAAATATTTCGTAAGGAATATTAAACACCTCGGCATAAATGCATTTGCAGTTTAGTTACACATTAAAAAAAATATGCGTAAGATCCAAAACGGGTGCTAGCAAATAAAATACCGGTTTTAGTTGTTTTGCAATTCCTTTCTTTTCACATATTTTGAAGCAAAAACAACCTTTTGTAAATCTTGTATAGGAAAGTTTCCAACCTCTTCAAGAAACAATGTATTTTATATTTTATTTACTTTTTAGGGCATTGTTTATGAAAACCACAGTACTGATCCTTAGATAATCAGCCCAGCCTTTGATATAAGCTCAGTTTCTTCTGACTCTTGCTCAGTTTTGCACAGGCTCCCAGGCCACTTACATCATCTTCATACTTGATATGGATGCCGGTGATTTTGACTTGCACGTTTTTGATGACTTGGGTTGCAAGCTTTTCCAAGAAAGTATCTTTCTTCTGTTCTTTTGGTTTATCTACACAATAATTTGTAAGTTAGTTTCCATCGCATCCCTTCAATTTAACACCTAGATTATCACATTAAACATCATCTGTTTACTTTTCATTACTTCTAAGCATTTCCTCTTTTTTTCATCTTCTTTGCTACACAGCAAAGTCTAAGCAAGACCTTAGATCTTAACCTAATTTATTAAACCATACAGCAAACTCGAAAGAGAAGCTAAAGTTTATTGCAGATTATATTTTTTGAAAAACAGCCAACATGGAAAATATCAAACAGAACTCACAACTGAACAGTGTATTAAATAAACCATTTTCTCCCCAGTGCTATGAGGACATTTTTTCCAAATCTGCACCCCTCTTTCCAACACAATGTACCACATGAAAAAGCTTTGTTAGTTTTCCTTTTGTTTCTTCTCTTTCAATTCATCTCTTATGAAAACAATACTGGCAAAGATAAAGTCACGCATATTACTGCAGAATTAATAAAATCAATGTACAAAAACCAGAAGCAGCAAGCAGAAATGTTTAGCAAATTCTGCCCATTATACCTACCTTTTGAGTGCTCACGAGCTTTAAACGGTTTCTTAAAATGTTTTTTAGTCTTTTTAGACTTACGTCCTTCATAATGTAAGCAATTTTACAGAAAAAGGATAAATTAAAGTTAGGAAAGTCTTATAAAGCAAAGAACAGAAATAAAGGAAGAAAAATTAAGAAGGTAACTGAGGAAAATATCATTTTTCATCAGAACTATTAAATTAAATTTCCACAAGTGCCTACAATAAAAAATGCACTGCAATGTTTATAGGTGTTTCTACATTTTTCATGTAAGCGTAGATAAAATGAAATAGAGTAAACTTTTCAGTTGTCGAGATTCATTTTCTAGCTAACAAATTCTCAAAGCTACTTCAAACTGAAACATTAGTATACTTAAACGATTTCAATCCGAGTTGAGAAGATATTTTACTAGCATTGCTTTTTCCCAAATGTCCATCATAAAGAAAGGTTTTGTCACCAGAAACTGAGAGTCCACGACCGGCTGAGGAATTCTGGGGGTTGAAGTCGACAAGCCTTAAAGAGGCCAACTTTGGAGATCAATCCAGCCATCCAACCCCCACTCCTCCAATTGCATGACGAGAGTCGTTAAGCATGCAGACTCACCGGGAGAGTGCACAATGTTCTCCAGGCCACATATGAGATCTGAAGGAGCGCCTTCATCCACATGACAGCATAATCAAAAAGCACACATTTAAAAGCAGAGAAGCAGCCCTTCGAGCTGAACCAATACGTGTTTTTTAACAGCGAGACAAGAGAGCGCCTACGCAATTCAAGAAACCAAACTGTGTCCCACAACCAAGTTTGTTGCCGAAAGCTTCACTTTACAGGGAGATTCCGTGCTCTCACTGAACAGCCCCTCTGCCCCATTTGGTTTTTAATTAGGCAAGACAAGGGACTTCTTCCATGAAGACAATGTAAAGGACAAAAATGAAAGCATAAAACTCTCAGTATGGTGATATTTCTAGAGCATGGAAAATGAGATTTTCACGTCTTCTGCAACATTAATAAAAACGCGCTTGTTTTGCCTTTGGGGATTTTCCAGGACTGCTCTGCTTCACTAGGACTCTGAAGTAGCTTTGAACACATCAGTCACGTTCATCTCTTAAAAATAATCTACCTTTTTCTGCTGATTTTTGTAAGGCTTCTTCAATTCTTGACAATTCTTTTTGCTTATTATCTTGTAGGTATTTTTCTTCTTTTTCTGCATCATATTTAATGCCTGCAAGGAAAAAGAAGAATAAGGAAGTCACATTTTATTCGATACTGCATCCTTCGGGTAGTATCTCGATCAGACCAGCTTCCTGCTCTTTTCACATCAACGTGTGCAGCCCACCTTTCCTGTGATTATGAGTCACATGGTTATAATTGTCAGACTCTCCAGAGAGTAGACATTAAGACTCGTATTTAGTGGCAAGCTCAGAACCTCAGCATGATTTGTTTCTTAGCACCCAACTGTTACTGGATATTCCTGACCTTCTACGTACAAGTTTCTTCATCCAAACCACATTCCGGTACTTAAGACCAATGACCTAGGGGTAACCACAGCCTGCTGGAAGGATGTTTTATGTAAGATTACCAACAAAGACAAACGATGTAATCCTACACAGATTCACCTGGCAGCCAGATTCCACGTACACACAGGACTTAACCCTAGGAAGTCCTGGACTGTGACCAGAGACTCGGATACGCATCGGCTTACTTCAACTAACATTTTACCTTTCCTAGATGCTTTGCGAAAGACCCCAGGAACTCAAGGTTGAAAAATGTTTAATTTCAAATTAGTTCCGAGTGTGAAATTTCACCCACTTTTCTATTTTGAGTACAAAACAGCTGTTTCAAGCATTTTGAGACTGTTTCAAACCACAAAGTCTCCTCAATATTCAAAGTGGGAATGTTTATGACAGTCTATATTCAAAACAGCTGAGAGCTTTCTGCTTTGCACAGGCTCTATCGGCCATATATCCTATATAGGGAGTTTGGCAAGGCATCGACCCAATAGAGGTCCACTGAACAATGTAAATTTTACCCCCAAGAAACTTACTTGCCCCGGGGACAACAAGAAGATATAAGCCTTCTAGGGATGCAACGACTGCTTCACCGTATAAATTCTTCCAAGGAATCTTCAGAGTAAGCTTATCTAAAAACAAGATATCTTCTATTTAGGTTTCATTGGTTCTGCTAACACATTAAATAAGCAGCGAGCAGAGACCGCCTATACCAGCCTCTGGCTTATGCCTGTAAGAACAATATTCAAATGCACCTTACTGCTTATTCCATGATTTGTACATGGTCTGTGCCTGGAAACAAACCAACAATAGTAAAATTGTTGCGTCCTAGATTGAAGCTAAGTCTACAAAACCCATTTTGGCAAACGGGTGGCTGTTGAAGGTTGGCTAGCTTCAATCTCCAGGTATTTTTCCAGCGCAGGCCCAGAGGATGCACAGAACCATCTAAAATCCATTCTGAGTGAAGAACTTACCTATCTGACCAGCCTTTACTCTGAACGGTACGTCCAATTCACTCTAATCAAGAAAAAAAAGATACTTTTTTTAGCATCGATCCGTAGTAAGTTACTGGTCAAGTCAGGCAGGCTTTGTCCCAGCAGAAAGGGGACCCGTCACTTCAAACCGCCTTACTACATCAATAGTTGGTTTGCAATCCCTGGTAAGAAAAGTCAGCCCTGGGGTTGGGATGCTGAATTTTCCTTGCTATTCGTGCAAGGGTGGAACCATATTTCAGAGAGGCAACTGGGGTGTGGTGAACAAGGGGGAAGGGGGAATGAGTCACATAGTTTTTGTGAGGATGAAGTAGATTTTCCATAAATCTGCCCCCAACTCTGGCTAGCCTCGTTACGGATGAGAGATCAATTAGGCCGGGGTGAAGATGAAAAGGGGGGCAATGCTCTAGCATGGGAAGCAAAAGAAAGTGCTAGAAGCTCTTCTCGGGAGGGATTGCTCTGGCTTGGCATTTCCTCATTTCAGGACTACCTGGATGGGGCATCTCTTCAACGCCACGAAATCTATGACCCTCAAAGCGGCCAACTGCCAAAATCCAGGATTCTTAAACCAATCGAAACTGCATTAACTACACTTATTAATATAATGTTAGAATAGCTGAAAGCACGTATTTTGATAAGAGAGTAGTTCCCCGAGGATGGGCTCTAGCACAAGTCCGAAAGCTGGGGAAAACTAAACCTCTGGTCCTGGTGAACTGACCCAGATTGGATCTTATACTTGTCAAGTTTGTAAATCATAGATTGGGCCCATGGAGGTAATGAAAAGAATTTGCCAATAACTTCCAGGTTGCTTACCAGAGCATTTTCCTTGATTAGGAGGTTATCAAGGGCCACATTGCCTATAAAAGAAAAAAAAAAGGTATCTATGAGCCACATTCCCACCATATCTGCCTAATCACAAAAGTTGATGTTTACACAGCCACAGTGGCAACATCCACAAACAAAAGCAAGACTTTTTTTTTTAAATGTCAGGGGAGGGGAATGCCTCCCCAGCTAAGCATTGAGCATATTTAGTGACTATGGAATGTTGGCTTATGTATGCACGTGTCAATATTTGTAGCTTGCTCTCTTCTTGTTAGTCTTAGGAGACAACATAAAAACTAAAACAAGTGTAAAAAAAAATGATTGCAACAGAAAATGAAAAGGGGGGAATGAAATAGGCAGTGCTGGACCACAACGTTTGATTGCCAGCCTTGTTCATTCTTGTTATAAAACTATGAAAGGAACAAGTCCTGCAGTATAAGAACTGTATTAACTTTCTCCTGCTAATTTCAGCAGCAACAACACTAGCAAAATTTGGAAGGTGCCGTAAACTGAGCAATGACAAATATATCATTGATCCAGAGGAAAAACAGAGTTAACATTAATCAGTTAAGTTTTTAATCTTTGTACGTTGAGAGCTTCCCCAATCTGAGCAGGAAATAAACACCAGACTAACACTTAATTTTATTGTAATACTTGACTCGGGGCCAATTTCTAAAAATGTGCTTTGCTGCAACTTCCTACTGCGCCCGGCGTGGGTTTTAAAGCAAAAAAGCAGCAGTGCAATTTGAAGCTTAGTTATAAGTTAAACACAAACTTGGAGTCTTGCAACCAAACTGCTGCGTGCTTGAAATACTTTCTTCTTCTGCTTGAAGATCAGAAAGGAGCCAAAACCGAAGGCCCATTTCATGAACTTTTATTTATTTATCCCATTTTATGGGATACCCCTCGTTCTGACAGCCTGATTCATACAGCTCTCCCTACATCAGTTATCTCTGTTATCTCACAGAGGAAGGCTTACTATGAGTTTTGGTAAGGAGAGGAGCCAGACCACAGATGTGAGATTAAACCATGGCTACAGCCACAAAGAGCAGAGAAAACTATCAGCCGCTTATCTCCATTAAATACAGGATGAACTTTTTTGGGAAAACTATATACGCCGATTAATCACAATAAAAGTTAGGGAAGCTACCATGGAAGGGCAAACTCTGGAGCGCTGTGTCCTTGCGCTGCGTAAATAGCACTTATCGCAAACCCACAGGAAGAATTAAGAGGACGTCTCATTCCTGAAAAACTGCCGTTTTGTAACAAAACGCATCCTCTCTTTTTAATACTATTTTCTAACCAATGGCAAACAGATTTTAAAAGCCAAAGCAAAACATCTCTACGAAAAGCCTCGAGCCAACCTCGATAGGGGCCTTGAAAGAATCCATTGTGACTTCGAGCCTGCGACCTCCTTATCGTTTCATAACTCTGCTATCTCATGATCTGCAAACTTACACACAGTTGTTCTTAGTTGCCACAGGTCAGATGATTTTTCAAGGCAACCCTCAATTCTTTCCTGCCCTTTCCTGCCCCTCCCCTGGTCTTGCTTCGACCCAACTGATGTGTCAATCCAGTCCAGAAAGTGAATACACTTTCCGCAAAACTGACTCTGCAAAGGCAAGAATCGTTTTCACGAGAAGCTTAGGTTATATGCAACCCGAGGAAACTTTAAGAGCCTTTTTTTTCAGAAGTGCGTTTTCAAGAGGAAACAGAACTGAGACTCAGTAAGGTGTGTCTGGCCCATTTTTCTGAAGCAACGCGAATACCTACAACTGAAATCCACCTTCCAGGTACAAGTATTGTAACTGGAGATTTTCCAGTGCAAACAATGCGCAAAACAACGATGTGGTTTGTGGAGAACATGTTTCTGGTTATATTGCAACTGGGAAAACTGGATTATTCAGTGGTTGAGGAACGCACCTCAACCAAAGCAACAACTCAGGCTTTAGTGCTGTAAGTGCCCGAAGTCTTCCTGCTAACAGAAACGACATTGAAGCCTTCTTTCTTTCTCTTTCTTTCTTTCTTTCCGAGTCAAATTTAAACGCCTTTTGAGCCGGGCGTTTAGAAGAAATCTAGCGGGAGAGCAAAGCACTGAGCTGGATCTATTTTCAAAAGCAAGGCTGCGCCGGTCCGCTTCCACCGCAGGGCTTCGGATCGGCGGCGGGTCAAAGCGAGAAAAAGGGGCCAGGTTTTGGGAAGGGGAGTTAGAAATGCGGCCTGGGGGGTCCAGCGTCCTGCGCTATATAGCTCTCTCTGTGTGTGTGTGTGTGTGTGTGTGTGTATTTGCTGTTGCTGCTCCACCCGGGCAAATTCGAGCGGGTGGGGGGGGGACGCAACTTAGGCTGCCGGGCGAGCGGAACACGGCCGGCCAGGGAAGGCGGCTCTCTTCAGGCCGCAAAGCCGGGCGCGGCCACCAAGGCGCGGCGGTGTGTTTACGGCCCGCCTGACTTTCGGGCTTTGGGCCGGCGCCCCCTCGCTTTTTCTTCCCCTTCGGTTTCGCCGCCCGCCCGGCCTCCGCTGAGGGGACGGAAGGGGCGATAGGCTGAGGCGGAGGAAAGCGGGGCAGCCCCGGGGGGTGGGGAGCCTTTCCAAGGCGGCTGCGGAGGGGAGAACCGGGGGAGGGGGCCCGCCCGCCCGCCGCGCCGCCGCTTACCCCCCCAGATGCCCAGCTTGAGGTGGGACTTGTTCAGGTTCTCCACGTAGCGGCCCAGGAAGCGGTTCAGCAGGTCGGCCACCACCGACTCCAGCACCATGGCGGAGGCGAGGGAGGCGGAGGCGGCGGCGGGCCTTCCTCGCGGGCCGGAGGGAAAGGCCAGCTGGGCGCGCGCCCGATGAAGGCGGCGGTCCCACGCATGCGCGCTCGGGCCAATCGGACGGCTTTCCCTCCGTTTTCTCGAGGCTCGCCCGCCGGCGAGGGGGGGGAGGGGGCCTCCCAAAGGGGGCCACGGGGGTCCTCGGCCGCCCCTCCCCGCCTTGGCCGAGCGCCTAACGCCCCGATTGACTCGCCCGCCCACCCGGAGTCTAAGCCGAGGCCGCGGCTGTCAACGGAGGCGGGTGGGGGCGCGGGAGGCCGAGGCGGGGACGGCGCCCCCGAGAAGAGGCGAGGCCAGGGCGGTCAAGCAGGCCGCCCGACCCGCGCGCAGGGCTGCCTCGCCTCCCTGCCCGGCCTGAGCTCCGGGCCCAGCAGCTGCAGCGGAAGCCGAAGCAGCCCAGCCCCTCCTAGCCTGGCTGGGCCCCGGCGCCTCCGGAGGGAGAAGGACGACCTAGGCAAGCGAAGGGGTTGGGCAGCGGGAGAGACCGCGGTCTTTCTCTCCCGAAGCCGAAGAAGCCGCGCGGGGCCCAAGGCCTCCTCCGAACCCAGCCCGGCAGTCGAAGCAAAGGCCTGGGCCTGAATGCCCGCTGCTGCCCCCGGAGGCTGGGTCGCCTTTTGTGAGCGGCGATAAGTACCTGGAATAAATAGGTAGACTTGTATGCCCACCAAAACACACAGAAATCCTAATTGTACTGTTCCACACGAATGAATCCTTTCTGTTCGAAACAATTGGGAATTTCTCCTCTGGAAACCATGAGGAACTTGAACAAAGTTCTTAAGGGGTGACTCTACTAGGGACGAGACAGGCCCTTTCCTTCTACAGGCCGTGTTTCTGCAGGCTTTCCTTCCCTGTCCCGGCTGAGGACGCTGAAGAACGATCTGTGTGTCTTCCTTTCTGTGCCGCTCCTGAAAGGTGAGTTACCTGCCGTTATCGGTGGCAAATGCAATCAGTCTGTTCGTCCACAGCAGGGCACACGGCATCGCATTCCTGCGTGCTACGCTGGGTTGAACAGACTGTTTGCTTGTTTCCAGAAAAGCTGCTTTCAGAAACTCAGGAAAAAATGATGTGGCAATCGCTCAAATGCAGAGAGATGAGTGGACATATGTTTTCATGCATGCTGTAATCTTGCTTGGAGGGCTCTTTCTCTTTCTCTCTCTCTCTCTCTCTCACACACACACACTCTCTCACACACACACACACACACGCTCCCTGAGCTCCTTTCCAGAGGTAATAAATAGGGTTTCCTGCTTGAAAGAAATATAAAGTGCATCACTTGATGCTTTTTGGGGAAGCTGATCTATTGCTCAATAGGTTGACTCGGGAACTAAACGTTGCAGTTTATACCCTTCTCCCCCAGAGATAAGTGGAAATTGGTGTAATGTGCAAACACAGCCACTGTGGTCTGTAAACCATGATTCATGCTTGATCACACAGTGATTTATTTGCCCAAAAGGTAAAATAATTCAAATCGGATCATTTATTACATTCATCATGTTTCTCCTAATCAGTTGTCTTTTGTACAAACGTTCTGGATATAAATCTCGAGTGTGAAAACTTTAAAAGTTTTTTTGTGTGTTTACTTTTTCCTCCCCTTTTGTTTTCGGTTCATCTTTCTTGCTACCAACTCTAGTTTTGATCTTTTTTTCCCCTTTAATGAAGAAGCAAATGCACACCCCATGGACCTCCGCATCACTAGAGGGAGGGACCGTTTGGGGTCTGGATCCCATTCCTTGACCCGCGGTCCCAGAGGGTGGCCATCCACGTTCCCACTGCAACTTCTCACAGCAAGCAAGAGACGTCTCCATACCCCCCTCCTAGGCTCCTGGGGGAAACAGTTGCAGGGGCTACCCAAAAACAGAGCAGTGCTGCCTCCAGAGGAGCAGTAGCTTTTAACTCCTCTTCCCGCCTTTCTTTCCTACCCAGCGGCCTTTCCTGCTCCCGCTCTCCTGTTCTTCTCCCATAGGCCCACGTGCAGGCTCACAGAGGCCTGCCCAAAGCCACCCCGTGAAATGATGGCTCGTTTGTCCAATCTCTGCCTTCCACCTCCGTTCATCCGCAGGGCTGGAGGAGCCCAGTTCTGCTGATGGAGATGCAAAAGGTCACTGCTGGCTGGCCGGCGAACGTAGCTCCATCTGTTCACCGTTCGGTGGCAGGAATTGCTTTGGCTTTCAAAGACGGGAAACATCTGTTTAAACATGCATGTTTTGAAGGGGCTGCCCTGTACGGTAAACATCGCTCAGGGGAAAAACACTTACAGGTCAGGGTTGGGGGGCGAGAAGAAGCACTCCAGCTCTTTGAAGCTGATTAAACCCAGGAGAAACTGCCTCTGATTGCCTCTTCCCACCTGTAAAATGGCTAAGGGGCTTTTTATCTAAGGCTAATGCAGCTATCTTTATAACACCAAGACAAATAAATTGTGGGTTTGAAAACAGGGCAGCGTGGGAAATGAGCTTCCCTGCCAGAAACACAAGCTTGTCAACAAATCTTTCAATTAAATGGCTAATTAAAACAGGGTTAAGTGTCACTAAATGATTATCATTCGGTGTCAATGTTGAACTAGATAAACCTGGTTCACATAATGTACTAATCGTAAGGTGTTGGTTTTTTTTAAATGAACCTTGACATTGTGGTTTGTAAGCCATAGTTTATGTCTTTATTTTCTTTAATATGTATCAGCTTTCATGGTTAATTTTTTTTCAAAATGGTATATATCAAATGCAATTCAAATTTGCTATGCAAATCTAGCCAGTCATATTTATTAAATAATCTAGGTTAGCAAGACATGTCTTCGCAATATGTGTGAATCCTATCGAAATTATGCTTTGTCACCCCAAAGTAAGCATTAATTGATTGTGATTATTGCTAAAAGCCACTTAATTGTGAGATTTTGTGGTGTGTTGTAGATATTAAGTTTTGATTAGTTTAATTATTTTTAATAAACCTCCATTATCTTGATTCACCTATTATACTAACATATAAATCTCATCATAGCTCACTGAGCTCCAGATCATAGATCATTCCCTAAACTCAAGTTCCATAATTAGTTTTTTGAACCATAACAAAAAGAGATTTATAAGGGTGGAAGCCCTGAATTTGAATTTCCCATTACTCCTTTGAGCTTCACTCGACAGCCAATAGAAAAAGCGGTATTCTCTCCTTTGCCAATGTTTCCTAGAAAAGGGATTTCTTGAGTGTGTTTTTTCAAGGGGCAAAGACTGTGAAATTCTAAACAAGAGACCTGGAACACGGAGTTCAGTTCCGATACAATTTGTTTTGGGATATGAAAAATAGTAGCTGTACTGCCGAGTTTGTCTCCTTGCAAAAATCACGTTATTTCCTGTTATGCCCACGTCACCATTTTTCATATCCGATGGAGCATCGACACTGATCCTGCCCTTCTGTTTAGACAGCAAGGGTTGCTAAGGGGTTGCATTGAATCAATATTTGACAATGGGAGCCTGGATTAAGCAGGAAATATTTCTGGCTGTCTCTCTCTCTCATTCAGAAGCGCTGCAGGTGCCAAAGGCTGAGAGCAGCGCAGCCTTCTCCTTTACATTTCCTGGGAAATAAAGCCGAATGTGGGCAGCCAAACCATCAGGTAGCATAGTGCTGGACCAGGCCACATTCAGTCCCTTCTCTGAGGAGCAACCGGTTTATGGAAGCAGAATCTGGCTGAGATATTTAACCTTTTCTACTGTCCTTGCTTAATGTAATATGGAGGGGTCCTCATTCCCTCACCTCTTACGGTGACCCCAAGTTCTCCCCTCGAGGCATTTCTGAACACTTAGGGAGGCAGAGTTTGTTCCTGGATAACCTTCCCCGCGATTCCTCGTTTCTCTGCCGCACGTCCGTCACTGTTGCGCAGACGGTTGGACTACAAAATCTGCAGGATCAACAGCCCAGGGAGCCAGGCTGGCAAGAGGACTCAGGACCATGGACAGCTCCTGCCACCCAATCCCTTCTGCTTGGAAGCCTCTTAAAGGTGCGGAGCCTCTGAGCATCTCTGGGAGCCTTTGCCTTTCTATCCCATAATAGACTTCTGACTCCCTGAGTCAAGATGCTGAACATATGGTATTATGAACCCCTAAAGAGGCTGGTGCGAATCTGGCCTAGCCCAAAGCCTGAACTCAGCCATTATATGGTTTATGATCAAACCGGGATTAAACGCAAATCAGCACAATATGAGAGTGCAGGTTGACTTGAAGACTTCAAGCAATTCAGCTAAATATTCAGGTTGATGGATGGGATTAACAGCATAATAAAATGTCATTTAAGCCTGAAACGAAATACCAGTGTGATCCTCTCATATTCAGGAGGTGGTTTGCAGAAAGTAATCGAGGATATTTACAAAAGATTGGGGAAAGCGTAAATGGAATTGTGCTAAACTTGGTTCTTAAAGGCAAACAGCAGACCAGAGGCAAACGAGCAACTAGCAACGGCTTTTAATTATGGATCAAACCTCTCTAACCGGGTGCCCTTTGAATCCGTTGGAGACTCATAATCTCAGCCAGGAGATCAACGGGTAGCGGTGGATGGGGGTGGAGGGGCAGAGCGAGATGAAAAAAGAAGAGGATGGGATGTAAATGCACACCATTTCATTAGCCTTTGTGTATTTTTATAGCTATCGAAGTATCTGGAGTGAGCCAGCCTGTTTTGGAAAATGCTAGGAGGGTGCCAGCCCAGTGTTTATTTACAAGTCCTATTGATTGGGGTCATCACGGAGCCCTGTTTCCCAAGATCAATGGTATTCACCTTTGCTGGCTTGGTAGGTTGGCATTGATAAATTAATAGGCTTGTAGACACTCAGTCTACAGAGGAATTGTAAACAGTAGGTCAGATATCGAGAATACAAATAGTTACAATAATGTACCCCTTGTTACACCTACAGTCAGATTTGCCTGTAAGTCACGATAACGAGAGAGTGGTGTACTTAGCCATTCCTATCAGATCCTCCAGTCCTCAGCAACTCACTTTCTCCTATTCGACCCCTATGCTTTGACCATAGCTGGCTTAAAGTCCAGCCCGGCAATTATGAGCGCCAGTTCTCACCATCATGAAACCGTTGCTGATTTCTCAGAACCCGGTGCCTGCGCTTGTTTTCTGGTCTCTGGGCCGTATGCTCCCTGGGTCCGTAGCTGGTGCTGAGCCAACAGTTGAACCAGGATGCGTCGAATTCCAGCTCCTGCTGAAACTTGATTTTTGCTTAGCCAGGTTGTCTTTAAAAACAGCTCTTGAGATTTGCCCAACATGTTAAATCATAAATTGTGGATAACAGTGGCCAGGCTCCCGGGTGCAGTAAATTATAGTTCATTGCCTACAGATCCAAATTGCTGTATTTTTAGGTAAAAAGGAGAACCCAGACAATGTGCCCAGCGTGAAATGTGGAGAACGAAGAGAGGCTTATCGAGAGAGAAGACAGGAGCGTTTAGCAATATTTGCTCCACGGCAAGGGAGCATCGTAGACCGAAACCAACTCTTCTTGCCCTGATGGAGAGGAACAGGAACAGGCTGAGCTCTTGGATCCTGGAAAGCACCACCCAGCAGCTGCTCCTGAGGTCGGGGCTGCTTCTTTCTAGCCCCCACCCCTGGCACAGAGGCCGTCAGGGCAGCTAGAGAGAGGCAGGAATTGTTTCACAATTGGCACTTATCAGATGAAGCAAAGCAGTTTTCCCCCCAAAGGGAAGAGCAGGCTCGGGTTTGGTTTCTTGCAGCCACGAGCGGGTCGGTTGGATAGCCACGGGGCTTTTCCGGGAAATCTGCTCTTTTGGAAGGGGGCGGGGACGGGGGCGGAGCTTATTTTTAAAGTATTCACCTGACTAAGAAAGCTTGGTGGGGTGGTCTTGTTTGTGGGAACACACAAATATTTAACAGATTTCCCTATCTTAGGAAAGAGAATATGCTCTAGGGCTCCAGTCTTCAGTGTGTGACTTTCTTTTCTTGAACCTTGGAGAGGAGAGAGGCGGTGCCTGGGCACTGGTCCCCACCAACTCCAATGTTTGCCTTCCGTGTTTAATACCGAGAATATTTTCCATTCGGGTTCAAGCACCAACTTGACTGGCCCACAAGAACAATCATTTTGTGACTCGCTGACCCTGGTGGCGCTTCAGTTCCTAGAAACATGAGGTGAAACACGTGAGGAAGGCCTGGCCTTCTCGATCCCTCCCATTGCTGGACAGCAAGGAACGATTTGAGTTAAAAGACTTGCATGATAAAGTACTATAATGCAAATATTGACCGGTATTTTCAAAGGATCTTAATATTTCCACATGGACTGGCTGGCATCTCGGGAGGGTAGCTGATAACTCTGCCAGTCAAAAACCCCTTTAATCAAGAAACAAGTACAAAAACCTCAAGCATGTGCTGAGAGAGACCTGTGCGAAGGTGATGTTTGTTTACAGCAAGAACATTTAGTGGAAATATAAATAAGGAGGGTTAGCTGGAGTCTTGGTGTGCTCGGTTCCATTATTAGCTTGGTCCCTTATCAACCACGGCAGAGGCCGTCCCCAAGCAGAGTTCCCTCCTGCAGATGGTTACCTTGGGTTAAATTATTGAGACGGAGTCTTGAATGACCGCTGGAGCTCCACGGGCAGCAGGGGGAGATGAGCTCCAAGGCCGGCCTTTGGTCAAGGTTGAAGGGTCAAGCTTAAGAACGACGCAATTGCCTAAGAAGCCCTCCAATGCTCGCCACGTATCTTCCGATCCAGGTCTCTGCAGGCCACTTCACGGTTAATTGAGATGCCTGAGAATCGCGAGAGTCTTCTGAAGTCCTCCTTTTATGGCTGTTCCATGAGGGCAGTTATGGCGCTCATGTACCTCAAGTCAGGGCCAACCTGGAGGAAGGATCCGTGAGCCTGCCTGGTTCCTAACCGGGATGCCCCCGAGAGGCGCTGCTGGCTGGCCTCTAGGATGCGGTGGGTCTGGAGGGCGTTGTAGGAAGTAGAAATGGAGCATGCCAACCCGACGTTTCTGACTTCATCTGCTTCGGATGAACCCATGAACTCGGCGTTGTAACGTCTCCCTGCCAAACTCAGTTAAGTAGTCAGCAGGTCCCAGAGGCCGGAGTAATTAAATTTCTGCAAGGGATACGTGCGGGATTAGCATAAGCCAGTGCAGCCATTTTGACCATGCACATGAAGGCGGCCCCCGTCTTATCTCGGTGTTCCGCCTGCCAGGTGCTGGGCTACAGCAGCCAGCGGCGCCTGGCATAATTATATTAAGTGGAAACACAAAGAATCAAGCTAGATTAGGCATCACTTGAACAGTTCACAGGCAGATCTCTTGGGCAACCTAGTAGGAGGTTTTTTTTCCACCTGGATCTTATCAGCCAAGCTTTCCATTTATTTAATATATCTCTGCTATGAGTTCATTATTGAGAAATGCAAATGCCCACTTCTGGAAAGACCGTCTTGTTTTCCTTCCTCCCCCGCCTTCCTGAAATTTAATGAGGATCAGAGGGTGGAAAGAGTCACAGGGGCTTTCCCGGGAAACGTTGGCCAACGGGGAGGATGGTTTCCGGGAAGCTCTTCCAACGGAGAGATTCGATGGCCAGAAAAAGGGGGCCTGCCGGGCCAGTGTCGCTTGGAAAAAGAAGGGGCCTCTTTTGAGTCTTTCAAGCGTGTCTCCCCCCTCCCCTTTGGGTCTTCCCCTTTGCCGGGAAGAACACGCACACACAGCAACAGATTGCAAAGAGCAAGACACCGCCACCCACCACAGAGGCAGCATTGCTGGCCGCTCCTTCCTTGCTCAAAGCTCGGTGAAAGGGGGGAGGGGCAATTCCCCAGCCCGCCACGGGGCACCTCTTGCCAGGGAATCCGAGGCGGCACACAAGAGGCTCTGAGCTGGAGGCCGCCTTCTGCGCTCTTTCTACGTTTGCTGGGGGAGAATCTTCTTTAACGTGCCAGAAAGGGAACACCTCTGAAATGCCTTGAGAGCAGTCCTATTTAATTCCAGCACAACTAAATCCAGTTCTTTACAGAGTGCGGCCCTTTTCAAGGCCTTTTACATTTAAGGCTTGGGCAAGGCTGTTTGGTAGCCATTGCTGTGCCTGGAGGCCCATTAAGGAAAGACTGGATGAGTTTCATAATCATTCTCAGTCGTATAAAAGCTGAGGAGGGATTGATGCCAGCCACCTGCTGCACGCTTTCCCGTTACCAGCGAAAGGACCAAATCTTTGCCAGGTTACAGGAAGGTCGCTGAAAGCCGAGAAAGTCTGCAGCTAAAAGTAAACTGGTTGGAAATAGAAGATAATTTAGTGGCTGAAAATCCTGGAGCCTCATCCGCTTCCTCTCAGTTAATGTTCCTAGTGGGAATTGTGTGAGGGTTTTCCTTGGAAAGAATGACTTCCTTCTGAAGCAGCTGCCAAAAGCATCCGACGTTCGAAAGGAAGCGGAGAAGCCTTACGAGAAGAAGGGGCCGAAGTCTGAAGCGGGACTGAATCTTAGAGGTGATGAATGAGGAGCTGGGTCCTCGCCCCCCTGGGCCTGATCCTCTTGGGACACCTTTTCCTACCTGCTCAACGCTTGCGAGCTGGGACTATAAAGCTGGGATCCTGGAAATCTGCAAGGACGCGAGTCTGGGAAGGCTGTTCCGGGGAGGCTCCTGGGCCCAGCGGGACCCCATCCCTGGGCCTTCCTCCCAGAGAAAGGAGATGCTCCTTGCGCATGTTGTGGGAACACCTCTGCGCTGCGTGGGGCTGCGGCTCTGGCATGTCCTTCCCCTTCTTCCCAGGCAGGATTTATCTTGGTTCCCCCAACACACTCTCTCTCTCTCTCTCTCTCTCTCTCTCTCTCTCTCT
>JANHFL010005147.1:12391-28689 GCA_032468155.1 Oxyrhabdium leporinum
GGAGGAGAGGGGGTGGGGGAAACCGGGGGTCGCGAGTCCCGAGAGAGGTGTGGGGGCGGGGGAAATCTACGGATTAGGAGCCAGCCGCTCATCGGCAACTGGGCGCCCTCCGTGCGTGTTCCCAGAATCCTCCGCGGCGGGCAGAGGGCGGGGGTCTTCTGGGATCCCCGTTCGGTAACGAGGGCTACCCCAATCTAACGGGTGGTGGTGGTGGTGTTTCCGCTGCAAGACCCCCGCCCCCAAAAGTACGGGAAGGGGCTCTTCTAGAAGACCTCGAGGGGTTCCGGCTGCCTTTTGCGCGGAATCCACCGGGCGCGCGTCTTGCCCGATTGCGCCTTGGCGGCGTGGCCTCTCCCGGAAATCTCCATTTTTGCCTGGGGATTATTATTTTTTTTCCTCCTGGCTTTGCAGGTCCGCCTTTGCGTCCGAATCTAGACTCCCCCCACCCTCTTTTCCGGGAGTCCGGCGCTCCTCTGTCCAAACCCCCCCCCCACACCACTTTTTGTGGGGAGGGTCTCAAGCTTTTGAAGGAAAGGGTTCGACCTAGCTTTCTTCCAAGGTTGGGGTTGGACTACAAGGCCTCCAAAGTCTCTTCCCGGCTTAGCCTTCTGTAAATGATCTGCCCTGGGAATGTTTTGGGTTTTTTTGTATTGAGAAAAGGCCGGGTGGTGGTGGTGTTGGTCATTCAGCGAGGCATCAGTCACAATGATGGATCATCAGCCAAGAAAAGGAAGGTTATATGTAGGGTTCTCCTGAAAAAGATAGATTTTCTTTTTTTCAGCCCGCCTTCTTTTTTTCTTCTTGTTTCTATTTACAAACAGCTCAAAGGTCTAAGTCTCGCCCAGCGGTGCCCTTTGGGCTGTTTTCCCCGCAATCCTTTCCATCGGCGGGTTATTCTGCAACAGGAAGAGGTATGTATATATGTATCCTTTGCCCTTGGGGTTTATATCCCGCGTGATTCCAGGTTTTGTTCCCTACAACAATCCTGCAACGTAGGCTAGGTGAGGGAGCGACGTTGAACCCGCATCTTCCTGGGCCTTTTCTGTCAACTTAAGTTGCACTGGGGACAAATTCCTTCTGTGTCAAATCACACTTGGCTAAATAAAGTATTGCCAGGGTGTCAAACTGGTGGCCCGCGGGCCGGATGTGTCACATGCAGGCCACAGCTCTGCAAAGGGGGGGGAAACGTTGCGAAACATCACAGGACGGCAACATGACGTTGCGAGTTTGACACCCGTGAAGTATTCTGTTCTGGTATATTAAGCAGAGCATTCTCAGTCTTTTGCCATTTGCTGTAATGGATGGCTGATGGGAGTTGTAATCCCCCAGTCTTTGGGAGCGCGCGGTGGTGGGGTGGGGTCAGATGATTAGAGTGTACTTTCTGAGTGAAGAGGGTTAGAAATTTGATGTGCGGTTTATGTGGCCATGCTGGTAATACGATTTTTCTAATGTTTCCTGAATTTTAATGAGCAAATGTCCAGCCATGAGGACTAGAAACCTTGTCTAAACAATGGGAACTGGGAAACACAGGGAGCGGGGTTGGATGACTTAAACTTTTCAAGCAGAATGCAGATGGTTAAATCTTAGCAGTGGGTGACAAGTAGCCCAGATGAACTTTGTAGTTCTTGACTTGAAATGATGCACGTGTGAATTTGGTGGAAAAGAATTGTGTGCGAATTCCTCTTTCCCTCTAGCCCGAAAAGCGGGGTGCAAGGCCTCCGGGTTGGCCTCCCTTCTGCCTTGAGAGACTTCAAAACCGGCGTGGGATGGGGAAATGAAGGTCAGGAACTCGGAAACATCTGCTGGGTCCGCCATGTCTGCAGGAGAAGCCAAGGAGGCCGCGATGGATCCCCCCAATGCCCAGTTGCTCCACCTGGAGCAGAGGATGGTGGCAGCCGAGCAGAAGTGGATAGGTTGCGAGAAAGCTGTGATGGAAATGGGGAGCCAGCTGGAGAGCAAACTGGCCGTGTTGGGGACCATCTTGGAGGAGAACAGCGTGTTGCAGCGCAGGTTGGAAAACCTTGAGGGCCTGTTGAAGAATCAGAACTTCTGGATCTTGCGATTTCCTCCAGGATTTAAAGGAGAAGTCCCTAAGGTAACCTCGGTCCCATTGGAGTGGCCTGATCCAGGGAAGAGCCAGGACCCAGCAAAAATGGTTTGGGAGGAGGCTACAAAGCGTGACAGGAGTTGTAGATGAATCATCATCCGTAAACTTTAGTTCTGCCTTACAGATCAGCCTGCGAAAGAAACTCTATGGAGTTCAGTTAGCATTATGGTTTATCGCTCTCAAATTACGATGAGAAGCCAGGTATCTTTGGAGTGAATCAGTTTGCTTTGATTTTGGATAAGACAGATTAGCTAGTTGAAAACAGGAAGCTCATCCACTCTTCAGTTTATGACTGGAAGGAAAAAATGACGACAGATGGAGTTATTTAGATTTTAGGCATCTTCAGATTCTGTAGCTGTAAACCACGGGTGTCAAACTCACTCTGTCACGTTGATGTTATGTGACATACGACTTCTTTTCCCTTCACGAAGCTGGGGTGGGTGTGGCCTGCATGTGATGCATCCAGCCCGCGGGCCACCAGTTTAACACTCCTGGAAACCGTAGTCCGTCAGAGAACAAACTGCTTGCTTAAAGGCTGGTAACTTTATTTTTTTTGTAAGCTGCCCAAAGTCAGTAAGAGTGAGTGGATGGCCACACAAATTCTCTAAATAGATCAATAAATAATGCTTTGCCAGCTAGAGGGTTCCGAGTTTTTAGAACTGAAGAGAAAGATTAGGATTTTGCTAAGGATCTAATATGAAAATGCAGAAGACAATTTGGGTTGACTTGATGGAAAATGCACAGTGATTTCTTTAGCTGTCTTGTTTTTTCTAGGTGCCCTTGAACTTCAGTGACGCTTCGGTCCATTTCAATGAGCAGGAATGGAGGAACCTAGAAGAGTGGCAGAGAGAGCTTTATAGAACTGTCATGAGGAGCAACTACGACATGCTGGTCTCATTGGGTGAGGACTTTGATCTCATGTCTATACGTTGACTGAGTTATCCTTTGTGTGTGTTACCCAAATGGCCTGGTTTCCTAACAATCTGTCTCCTTTCCTATGGTAGATCATGCCATTTCCAAGCCTGATATCCTATCCCAGATGGACCAAGGGGAGGAAGTACGCATGGAGGAGTCAGAAGTCTTGGAGAATAGGGAGATACCTAAAGATCCCAGCTGCACAGGTCTGTTAATGGCACTGACAAATGATGCTTTCTCATTTCTAAAAGGTCTTTCCACTTTATTGCTGGATTTGTTGTTGTCAGTGGGAAGAGAAAGAACAATCTAAGCCACTTCCTGGACTGCAGTTTCCCTATATCTGCTGCTTCCTTATATTAGGGCCCCAACTTGTATTTTATTTCATTATTATTTACTTTCCAATTGCCGCAAACTGTGGACTTAGATATGTTGGTGCATATGCATTGAGAGACAGAAGATATTATAAAAATAAGTGCCCCTTGTTCAGGAGAATACCCTGTGCTTCTGATGGAATGGACAATCACAGAACCTGATGCTATAATACATTTTTTAATCTGTTGGTGCTGTCCAAGCTTATTTCTTGCAGTCATTTCGTGGCCCTAGATAATGCCATCAGTTCTAGAAGGGAGGAGGGTATAGGAGTAGGAGGAGGATTGTGAGATGCTTGCTGCTGTCTGAGCTTGTTTTCTTGCAGACTTTTCATGACCCAACTAGAGTACATCATCAGTATTAAAAGGGAGTGGGGTTTGCTCTGTTTATATACAGTAACATGCCTTGCAGTGTCGGAAGGGGGAGGGGTTTTGCCTTTTGTACCTCAATTAGGAAAAAACCATACCCCTTACCAGCAGTGGTAGGGGAAGCTTCCCTATACAGGTGGTCCTCTCTTAACAACCAGTCACGTAGCAATTGAAGTTTGATGGACCTCTTCAGTTACTTCCAGTTTGGTTCTGGAGTTCCGATGGCTGTGCCTTCCCTGTGGTCACACACGATCATATTTTGGGCACTTGGCAACCAGCTTGCATTTATGGTGATTTTGGGTGTTTTTCGCTGGTTTCCAGCATTTACTCCTGGTTTCTGGCAAAAAGTGCCCATTGAGTAAAATGTATTTGCTTCATGACTGAGGCATTTGCAATACAACTATGGTATTTAGTTAAGAGCTGCTGCAAAAAAAGATTGTAAAATCAGGAGGGGTCACATAGTGACCTGCTTAACAATCACAATTTACAACCATAATTCCAGGCTCAATTATGATCGTAAATCAAGGACTACTTGTGTAAATAGAGCAAAGCCTTCCAATACCAATGATTTTATCTAGTCAGATAAACATCTGCAAGAAAACAACCAAGGACTAAACAATTCTTGGATATATTCTCTTCGATTTGTTAATCTTAGTTGTTGTTGTTTTCCTTCTGTGTGCAGCTTCCCCGGTTGATGTGGCAGAGGTTTCTTCTGGAGATGGAGAGGCTGAGGAAGAAACTAACCTGCTTGTTGACGTAGCAGATGCTTCTTCTGGGGATGGAGAAGCTGAGGAAGAAACAAACCCATTTGTTGATGTAGCAGATGCTTCTTCTGGAGATGGAGAAGCGGAGGAAGAAAATAATCTGTTCGTCGATCAAGAAAATTGCTATGAAATGAGCTTCATTGATAGTGCTGGCCTTGGTGAGTTTTTGTTCCGTAATATTTGCCCGCTGAGCTTCAGCCATCGACCCACATCCTTTTGTGTTGTAATGTACAAGTTTACCGGATCCTTTCCTCAAAGCTGGTAATTTGTACTCATGTGTTGACCTGCCAGGTGGCCAAGATCCAACTATGAACTTTGCTATCGGATATGACAATAGCCACAAATTTAGTTATTTATAAAAAGATTGGAGAAATGAATGGAGGATCCGATGATTGATGGCTGCCCGCAGATGCCATATTCTTGGTAACAGCTGTCAGGCAACAATAATGGAAGAAGACTATCATTCTTTTGTCTGCTTGCTTGCAAGCTTCCTAGAGATACTTGCCGTTTTGCAAAATGCCATATTTTTCGGTGTATATGATGCACTTTCTCCCCCCCAAAAGTGGATGGAAATGTCTGCATCTTATACAGTGAATGTTGAAACCCCTACCCACCCATCAGCCCTCACCCATCAGCCTGTGCCTCCCAGCAATTTGCCTCCTTGCAGCAAACAGCCTGGTCAGCTTTAGCACAGCCTGATTTGGCACAAGCAGCTGATTGTCGGTTGGATCTGCCTCTGTGTCCCGTTTTCGGCCTCCGCGTGCCCTGTTTTCGGCCCATTCCAGGTGGTGATCGGAGCGGGTCAAAAACATGGGGCACGCGGAGGCCGAAAACAGGATGCGGGGGCCAAAAAGGGTGCGTGGAGGTGGCAATAGCAATGGTGATCCCTGCAGCTTGAAACAGCTGATCGTCGGGAGGCCGATCTAACCTACGATCAGCTGCTTGTGCTAATCAGGCTGTGCTGAAGCTGACTAGGCTGTTTGCTGCAAGGAGGCAAATTGCTGGTAGGCGGAGGCAGATCCCCCCCCCCACTTGTTTCCCTCCCCAAGGCTAGGTGTGTCTTATACTTAGGACCGTCTTATAGTCTGAAAAATAAAGTAGTTGTTAGCCAGATCCAATCTTTGTCGTTAGGTTGTTATACCTCCTTTGCTTCTTGATCAGATGGAAGAATGTGGTAACATTTTCTTTCTTGCTTGGCCAGGCAAACATGTTTTTATCAAGCAATGATTTATCATGCTTTAAAAAATTTGGTCTTTACCAATTTGTCTACCGCGTAGTCCCGCTTTTAGTTCAGAACCTTCCTAGAGGAATGACTTTATACAGATCTATTTCTTTCTTAAGCATTTAGGCCAAACTGCAGTGGAGGCAGCTCTTTTAGGATCTTGAGGTAGGAAATCTAATTTGATCCTAGAATATCATAGTAATACATTTTATGCACATTGGTACTAGGCAAACTGTACGTTATATCAAATAAAAAGATACTGTTTAATTCCGGGTTGAAATCATTTGGGGTCTAATTCTCTTTATTCCACAAAGAATATCAGATTGTTCGTCATAATATCAAGGAAGAAAAAGAAGAGCTGCATATTAAGGAGGAACCATGGTCTCCTGGAAGCCCCGGCAGTGATGAATGTGAGTGTAATAATAAAGTTGATTTTTTTTTTTGGTATTCCTGGGAATCTTAATTGGGGTGAGTGGAATATTCCAGGAATTCGAATTGCTGTTCTTCGCTACTGCCCGATATACTCGTACGTGATTAGTTTGAATTTGGCATTTTCTTCATAGTGTTCTACTTTGAAGATGTGGAGTGGGAGGACAAAGAATGGCTTGAAAAACGATGCTTTGGCACTTCAGACATTTAATTTAAATTGTGGCAGGGAAGAAAAGTACAAGCATTGCAAACTACTTTTGTTTCCACCGAGAGCTCATGGAGGACCTCCTGCCTGCTGCACTGGGGTCTGGGGAGGTGAAACAGAGTAGACCTTTCTGCTTTGTATCTTCTTGTGCACAGATCCACCTGTTGCAGTCACCATTAAACAAGAAGAGGAGTTGTGTGTCGAGGATCAGGAGGGTTTGGCTTCACTTGGTGAGTGCTGGATAATAACGGCAAAGTACAGCAATTATTTAGCATAACCGAGTTTTCCTAAAATTGAAGGAATATTTAGTCCTTAATGATGTAGAGAATAAATTCCACGTGGTAAGTATAACATTTTTTGGTTACATACTTTGAAAATGTTAAGCCCACAAATAGATAGTGTTTCCCCCAAAATAAGACCCAGCCAAAAAATAAGTCCTAACATGCTTTTTTAGGATGCTCGTAATATATGCCCTATCCCCAAAATAAGTCCGTTAAGATAGTCAGCTGGATGGACACATTTAGTATGTCCATTGCAACACACGACAGATGTATTGATATTAATATATAATTAATTTATAATTAAATAGAAAATAATAGACATTAATACTTAAGTAATTAAATTATAATCAAATATTTGTAAATACCCCATCGGGCACCTTTGGATGAGAGGTAAATGCCTATGTAAACAGATGAACTTGAGACTTATTGCCAAATGACCAATCAGAGTACTGACACAATGCACATGTGTTGTAATGGACATACTTAATGCACTCGTGTGAAATAAATGTTTTCTAAATTTTCATGCCTGCAATTTTTCATCCCTTTTGTGTGGACCATAATTCTTAACTGTCATTTTTGTTGCCACTCTTGTCTCATAAGTCTTCAATTAAAATTTGATTTAATGCAGACATATCAAACACAAGGCCTGCAGGCTAGATGGGCCTGTATCTGGCCCATGGGGCCGCCCTGCAGATAGTGAGAACCGGCCCTGCGGCCCCAGCCCAACTTGCCTGTCCATCTGCCCGCTGCACGCATAGGAAGTGGTGAACGCGCAGGGGCCGGTGGTGTCTGGCAGCAGCTGCAGCCCACCAGCCCCTTGGTTGGCACACTTGGGCTGTGCAGCCTGCACAGCACAAGTGAGTCTGAGTGCTGTGACTGCCTGGCCTGCCCTCCAAGCAGCAGGTGGCTGCCCATCTACTCCGTCCCACCATCGGTCTTTGCCCGCGGCTGATGGAGCAGGCGGCTGTGCCTCCCCTGAGGGCAACCACAATGCTGATGCGGCCCTCAATGAAATCGAGCTTGACACCCCTGACTTAATGGTAGATTTAAAGGGAATAATATTTTCACCCCCAGACAAGATGAGTGCAAAAAGAAAGAGCTATTCCATCGAGTTCAAGAAAGGAATCGTAGAGGACTCTTGGGGCAAAAAAATTACTGCTTTTTGCAATGAGAAGAATTTTGATCTCCGAACGGTCCGAAAATGGTGAGCAGAGTACATACAATAACCTCAGTCAACAGTTGGACAAGGGAAATGCTAAGGAGCGCAAGTGTGGATCAGGTCGGCAACCATTATTTCCTGAACTGGAAGACATCATCTGTGAATGGATTGCTGACAGGAGGAAAGGCTTTGGTTGTGCGCAGGGCTGATATTCAAGCATTTGCCCTTGCAATGGCACCACAGTTAGTTAGAAATACCCCCAGAAGAATTCAAAGCATCACAACACTGGCTGGATGACTTCCTTCAGTGATATGAACTGTCTCTAAGAAGATCGACAACACTGTTCAAGCTGGAAAATACTGAACTTATTAAATGTGCACTTGCATTCAAGTCCTTTGTTGATGGCATCGACTTTTCTAAATACCAACTCTCCAACATGATTTCTATGAATGAAACTGTAGTATTTATGGGCTAAGGATCTCAAACGACAATTGATCAGAGGGGTGCCTCGTCAATCTACTTTCCCTCCACTGGTTAAGAAAGTGCATGTGTTACGTGTATTTTGGCAATTTGTCTGAATGGAAGGAAAGCCCCACCTCTAATCATCACTAAGGGCAAGAAAAATAAGATTGAACATGTTTCAGGCATTTACGTTCTTGAAACCGAAAAACCCTGGTGCACAAAAGCAGTTATAAGGAAGTGGGTCGATTTAATGCTGCCACTTATTTTGCGAGGTGGTCAAGGAAGTCTGCTAGTCTGGGATTCAGCAGCACTCAGTGTTAAGGACATGAAGAACTTCCTTGTAGAGAGAAGAATAGATCAAATAATGGTTCCCGCAGGAATGACTGCCTATCTCCAGACTCTTGATATTGCAATAAACAAGCCATTCAAGGACCATTTGCACACGGAAATCAATGACTACATTGAAAATAGAATGAAATCAGTGTGGAAACTTTGTGAAGCCTGGCCTGCCAGAGGTTGTGACTTGGGTGAAGAATGCGTGGGATAAAATCACTGACAGTTGTGTTGCCAATGCACTACAAGCAGGCTACATGGACAAGTGCTCATTTAAGGAGAGCTTTATTGCTGGACATGACAGATTGGGGCCAATGGTTCTACAGGAAATAGAGCCGCAAGAAATTTAGGCTGGAGTTCGAGGTTTGGAGAGTTATGACAATATTCAAGAAGAAGATGACATGACTGTATTTCAATAAATGTAGATTGTTGTACATCAGGGGTGTCAAACTCGATTTCATTGAGGGCCGCATCAGCGTTGTGGTTGCCCTTAGGGGGAATGAGGGGCATGGCCAGCTCACAAGCAAAGACAGTGGGACAGAGTGGGCGAGTGCCAGCTGCTGCTTGGAGGGCCGGGCCGGCGGTTGCAGCACTTGGACTTACCTGCACTGCACGGGTTGCACAGCCTCAGTGTGCCACAGCTACTGTTGGCTACCACACGCTTGCTGCCTCCTGTGCGTGCACCAGGAGTCTGCCCGGCTGAGCTGTTCCAGGGCTGAGGGGGGCGGTCCCTCGCCATTTCCGGGGCAGCCCTTCGGGCCAAATATAAGCCCATTCAGCCCACTGGCCTTGTGTTTGACATGGCTGTTGTAAATGAAAAAAATAAGACATTACCTGAAAATAAGCCCTAATGTGTATTTTGGAGAAAAAAATAATATAAGACCTGGTCTTATTTTCGGGGAAACACTGGTAGTCCTTGGATTATGACTTCTGTTGAGTGACTATTTGAAGTTACAAGACACTGAACAAGTGGTAGACTGTTCCTTGAAATTCTATCTGTTGCAGCATCTCGTGGTGACACAATCTCCATTTGGAAGCTTCTTTGCTGGCTTCCCACAAGCAAAGTCAATGGGGAAGCTGGCAGGGAAGGTCACAATTTGTACCTTTAAGTCACTCCTGCCACTTTTCTCCTGAGAAGACCCATTATGGAGATCCGAGGGGTCTTGTACTCCATACCATTCCACGCATATGCCCATCTGCAGCACCCTCCAACAACCTACTTGCCTGTGGTTCTCATCAACCCACTCATGCTCCCAATGTGTGGCACCCATGCTGTCCCCACTTGTGACTCCCATCTAACTATGCAGTCCTGGAGTAACAATGGCAATCAGGACTTCTGGGATTGCTGTTATTCAGCGATTTGGTCAAGTGATGTCACAACTTATCACTCAGTGATGAGAATACCAGTCTCAGTTGTTATAACCCAAGGAGTACCTGTAATGGATTCATAGATGTTTTCATTGCAACTGATTTTAGCCTGTTATTTGTCCTTCGGATAAGGATGAATTGTAGAACATCTCCTTTTCAGACTTGGTTTCTAAACTGGAATCTTTTGAACCATGGATAGGGATTTTTTTTTCCTTAAAAGAATGGTTCCTTTTTGCCTTAGCTGGGCACCCGGTGCTACTACAGTCTGTTGAAGAAGAAGAGGGACAGAAGACTCCAACATCCTTGATGGCCTGTAGGAATGCTCTTCTGCACGATGCCACAGATGACCCTGAGCAGAAAGAAGCATATGCAAAAGGATGCCTTGTTCAGTGTGGCAGATGCACTAAGAACTCTGCACACCAGGAGACCTTGACTGATCACCAGTATAGCCGCAAACGAAAATTCCAGTGCACAGAATGCAACAGGAGTTTTGCTTTTGAGGGACAGCTGTCCCAACACTTGCTAATACACGTACCTGGGACACAGTTCCATTGTACTGAATGTAATTTGTGTTTTTCAAGCCAAAAGGCGCTTACTGTGCACGAGCGTGTTCATGCAGTGGACTGGCCGCTGCACTGTTCTGCATGCAACAGGACATTTTTGGACACGGCAGCATTTGACCAGCACCAACTATCTCATGCTCCAGGCCAAGTTTGCCGGTGTGTGGAGTGCAGCGTTTACTTTACCGATCCAGCAGCTTTGGCAGAACACAAGCGAATGCACTCAGAAGACTGGCCTTTCCGGTGTGCTCAGTGCGACCGAACTTTTGTCCATGAGGGCTTATTGTTGGAACACCTTCAGAATCATAGCCGGACAAGGAGTCGCCGCTGCCATATCTGTGGTTCATGGCTATCCTACAAGGGGTTGCTGAAGCATACTGGGGCCCAGTTGTATCATTGCAAGAAGTGTAATACTTCTTGCCAGGTTCAGGGGTCTGACTCGGTGACTATGAGTGTTAAAAATGCAAAGAAGCCAGGCAAAGGTAGTTCTTAGCCCTCATTAGGCTGTATCCTGAGTCAGATGCAAAGATTATTTTTGTGGATTCCTCTTCTTTAAAGCAGTTAAGAAAAGTGAAGGAATGCACTTGGATATATGGTAATAGCATGGAAGTCTTCCTAATTCTCAAGGATTAGGCAACATTGGATTGGTCCAGAAAGGATGTTGTTGCTGTGGAATAAGAAGACCTCCTGCTCCTATTAGCAATGGAATGTAGAGGATGCCTCTTTAACTTCTTACCTGCAGTCTCATAATCTCCCTCAGTACATCCAAATTTGATTTTTCTTGTGATCAGGTGGGCAGTTTTCTTCTTTTGACCATTGAGTAAGTGTTGGAAATTGCAACCTCTTGCACTGTGTGAGGGCTGCTTTGCTATCTGTAAAATAGGTTTGCTTCTTAGGCATGCGTCAGAGAGGAGCTTGTGGCAATTGGACTGCTGTTTTTGCCATCCACTTATCCAAATCACCTTTTTGTTTTCACTCTCAAGTCCCCCACTGTAGAGGATTCCTATCACTTGTCTGTCGGGACTGTCTCATGATAGATAACCATAGTCACTGTAGAAAGAATATTCCGAAAATGGTCACAATGGTCAGGCAGTAAATGGTTGAAAAACAAGCTGCAAGCTAAATCTGGGTATATAATCTCTGAAATATTTTCTGATTTCGCTATTGCACATTTATACTCAGTATTCTTCCTATGCTATATTTCAGCTTTCCTTGGTCTGAGCTTTTCCATATGTGTTAGACAACAGCAAAGTGGGCTGGATGTATGTGATGTAATCCAACATATCCTGAGGATTTCAGGTTGCAGAAGGTGGCTTTATTTTTTTACTCCACATCAGGAAGAATATATTAAGTGTTTTCACTTCTGGAGTTATATTTTTTTCCCTGAAAGTCACTAAGAGGTTTCAATTCATTGTATGCTAAAAGATTATCCTGTGTGCTCATGATTTCCCCTCATGATTTCCTTTGCTCTTGATCCATTAATTTTCCTAAAGGCTATTCCTCATTTGAGAAATATACCAAACCATACTTTTTCCAGGTTGATGGTAGGTTGGTTGATTCGACTGAAGAAGCTGCTTTATAGTAAGGAGGAAATCAGTCAACTTGCCTCCATCAAGTACTTCATCGCTTTTGTGAGTGTTTTTAATATTTGCTTCATCATTAAATGGTTATTTCCCTCCAAAATATCGGATTTGGATTTTGTGGTATTTTTACACATCTTCCTAATTTAGAACTTTATTTTATTTTAGTCCTATGGCCTGTTCAAGGTGCTAAACTTACTGGCCTCAAATTCTGTTGGAATTCTGCCAATAAAATTTTAGCAGTTTGTATTATCAACTGCTCTAGTTGTAGGTATCAGCAATGCTGGCAGATAGAAACATAGAAACTGCAAAAAAAAAAAAGACTGAGTAGTCCATTGAGTCCACCTTGAGTTTTTCGTTGTTTTTGTTTCAATATATTTTTTTAACTTTTTATTGTTTTAATATTTTTATTGTTTTATTTTGTCAGGTGATGGACATATCCCAAACATATTTAAACTCAGTTACTGACAATTGGCCCACTACCTCTGCTGGTAGTTGGTTCCAAGCTTCCACTACTATTTCTGTGGAGTAATCCTTTCTAACATTACTTTTGAACTTCCCTCCTGTCAGTTTATGCCCTTGTGTTCTTAATTTTTGCGTAATATTGTAAATGCTGCCTCCTACAACTCTATTCATAACTTTAATATATTTAAGTTTCAATCCTGTATCCCCTTTCTCTTTTGTCCTCCAGGCTGTACATGTTCAGTTCCTCCAGTCTCTCCAGTTGTTTTGTCCCTCAGACCTTGCAACATTTTTCTTTTGTTACAGTGGCACTATGCTGACAAGGTGTTTCGGAATAAAAATTCTTTTATTTCTTCTATGGATCTTTTGATGAAAGGCAGATCTGATTTTCAATATTTGGAAGGCCATGAATTGGGATTAGTTTGGTTAAATGAATGTTAATGTGATTCCTCTGCGATCATAATTAATTCAAAGAAAGACAGATACCTGCATGCCACTCGAGATCATGCTCAGAAAGACTGAAGGAAGCAAAAGAGTAAAGACAAGATGGTTGGAGAAGCCTGGAAAGAGCTACATTATAGTCTTTGACTTATGACTGGTTGCACAGCGACCATTCAAAGTTCTGATGGACCTGCCTGGGGGGGCATTCATGATCAGACTTCATTCCAATGGTCTCACCACACCTGTATCACATCACACTTAGGGCACGTGGCAGCTGGATTGCACTAATGGCTGTTTGCAGCAGCCAAATGATCACATTTTATGCTGCTTTCATCAAAAATTTACTTCTGGTTTTTGACAAAACCATGCCCATAGCGAACATGACTTCCATTTTAAAATCATCATGAATTAGTTATAACTTAAGGACTTCACATATCCTGGAAAACCTCACATTCCTAGGGCTACCATGAATCAAGCAAATGCAATGGCATCTGCAGAATTGTCTGACGGTTAATTCTTTCAAACATCTTCTGTCCAAATCCTTGAATATGAACATTTCTGTGATGCTCATCCTGGGTCAAACATTTCCCTCCAAGTGACTGGCAATTGAGGAATGCCAAGGAGTGGGGGATGTTTACACTGTCCACCTGGACCGTGAGATGTGTGGCAAATAAATGAAATAAGATTGGATAGGATAGGATGGGTAAATGAACAGGAAACAGGATGGATGAATAGCATTAGATCAGGGGTGTCAAACTTGTGGCCTGCGGGCCAGATGTGTCATGTGATGGCCACCCCCACCCCCGTTTTAGCGAAGGCAAAAAGTTGTGATAGGTCATGTGACATGTCACAAATTTGACACCCCTGGCATAGATAGAATAGGATGGATGGATAGCATAGATGAATGAATTGGATGGGTGGATGGATAACATAAATGGATGAGTAGGATAGACATGGATTGGTGATTTGATAGAAGAGATGAGATATATGATAGATATAGAGACAGACCAAATGTTCCCAAATGGGGCTTTTGATGATAGTCCCTCCTGGGTAGGAGGCAAACCTTAGATGGCCATGGGTCATTGTGGAACCCTTTCCCTCCACTTTTTCTTGATGGAAGTTCTCCCAGTCCCAGCTCCCCCCACCCTCCATCTTCGTGGCCTGCCAGGGCCCCCTCTTTTCCTTGCCTACAGATGATGGGCTGATGAGCCCGAGATGCCCATCACTCAATCAGAAAAGCCAGAGAAGAGGAGGCTGGGGGGAGAGAGATGGAAAGAGAAAGAAAGAGAGGGAAAGGGAGAGAGAGCAAAAGAGGGAGGGGGGAAAGACAGAGGGAGAAGAGTGGGAGAAAGGGAAAGAAAGAGGGAAAGAAAGAGCAAGAGAAAGAAAAGAAAGAGAAAGAAAGAAAGAAAGGGCAAAAGGGAAAGAAAGCAAGAGGGAAAGGGAGAGAAATGGAAAGGGAGAAGGAGGGGAGAAATGGAAAGCAATAGCAACAGCGCTTAGATTTATATCCCGCTTTACAGCCCTTTCTAAGCGGCTTACAGAGTCAGCCTCTTGTCCCCAACAATCTGGGTCCTCATTTTACCCACCTCAGAAGGCTGAGTCAGCCTTGAGCCTGGTGAGATTCGAACTGCCAAATTTGCAGTCAGCCGGCAGTCAGCAGGAGCGGCCTGCAGTACCGCACTCCGACCACTGCGCCACCGCAGCTCAGTGAGATGGAACAAGAGGGAAAGAGAAAAAAGAGGCAGAGAAAGGGATGGCAACAAAGGGAGAAAGAAGGAAAGCGAAAGAGGGATAGAGGCGGAGAAAGGGAGAGAGCGAGGGGGAGAGAGGGAAAGAAATGGAGAGATAGCAAGAGGGAAAGAAAGGGATGAAAATGAAGGGACAAGAAAGGGAAAGGGAGAGAAAGACGGAGAGGGAGCAGCAGAGGGAGGAAGAGCAAGAGGTGAAAAAAGGAGAGGAAAAGACAGGGCAAGAAAGGGAGATAGCAAAAGAAGGAGGGAGAGAAAGACAGGAATGAGAAAGGGATGGAAACCAAAGGGGGAAGAGAAAGAAGGAAAGAGTAGGGGGAGAAAGGGAAAGAGGGAGAGGCAGAAAGCCAGAGGGAAAGAGAAAGACGAAGGGAGAAACGCGGAAAGAAAGCGGGAGAAAGGGAAAAAGGGAGAGAAAGAAAGAGACAGGGCGGGAAAGAGAGAGGAAACCGGAGCCCCCCTCCGTTTTGCTTTTCCCACCTCAGGAATCTTCCCCTCAGCCCGAGGCGGCCGCTGTCTTCGGCGGGCGACGCTCCCTTCTGAGGCGGAGACGGACGTTTTCCCGCCCAAAACAAAAAAAAAAGCGCCGAGGGAGGGAGAGAGCGCGCGTGCGCGGTCGCCCTCGCGCACGCGCCTCCTCGCTCCTCCGGCCGGCAGGGGTCGCCGGCCGCCAAAAGCGACCGCCGCTCTAGGCTTTTCCCACCCCCTCTCTTTCTCTCTCTCTCTCTCTCTCGCCTTCTCTCCGGGGCGGCGGGGCGGGTGAGGGGGCGGACGGAGCGTCCCCGGGGGGGAGCGGGATGGGCGGGGCTTGTCGGGAGGTCCTCCGCCGCGGGGCATGACGGTCTTTTTTAAAAATTTTATTTCTATTTTTTAATTATTATTACTATTATTTTTATTATTATTATTTTTAACCCCCTCCTTCTCCACCTTGCTTTTTCCCCCCCGTTTTTTACCTCAGAAGAATGGAGGCGCCGTTGTGGCCGGTCGGGGCGGCTTTGCGAGGCCCGGAGGCGTCGGACGGGCCCGGGCTTCGGCTGTTGGGCCTGGAAGGCCGCTTGGCTTCGGCCGAGAAGACGCTGGGCGGTTGCCAGAGGACGGTAACCGAGCTGGGCAGCCAGCTGGAAGGCAAATGGGCCGCCCTGGGCGGCCTGGCGGAGGAATACGGGCGGCTCCAACGGCGGCTGGAGAACCTGGAGAACCTGCTGAGGAACCGCAACTTCTGGATCCTCCGCTTCCCGCCGGGCAGCCAGGGGGAGACGCCCAAGGTCGGCCCGGGGATGATGGGCCACGAGATCCCGAGGGGGAGAGCGGGGCTGGTTGGCTCGGCTGTGGGGCATAGTGGGAGGAGGGGACGATGGGCCAGGAGATTGGGGGTGGTGGTGGCTGGGCTGTGGGGCAGAATGAGAGGGGATGATGGGCCAAGAGATGGGGGGTGCTGCCTTGGCTGTGGGGCAGAATGGGAGGGGATGATGGGCCAAGAGATCCTGAGGGGAGGCTGGTTGGCTTGGCTGTGGGGCCAGGG
>JANHFL010005148.1:44122-56918 GCA_032468155.1 Oxyrhabdium leporinum
AAACCAATTTAAAAAACCATGTAAAAGAATTAAAAAACCGATTAAAAAACCCCTCAGTCAGGAAAGGCTTGTCGGAATGGTCTGTCAGTCAGAGACTGCCTGCAATTCATATTTTTAAACTATACAAACACAATATTATTTAAAGCAACAGTGGCTGCTGTCATAATAATCCATCTCTGAAAAAACATTTGTCTGTGGATTACCAAGGAGTGTTGCACGTATGCGTCAAAGTCATGTAGCGAACACCCAGGTCATAGAACATCCTCAAGGTGGCCAGGCTGCTGTCCATGGAATGACCACCTTCAATGCCGATCAAGCATCCTATCTTATCGTGGCTAAGATTCTCAATGCCTGGAGTTGAAACAGAAAGAGAGCATATTCTAGTTTAAAAGACAGAACATCAGAGGCAACCTAGAGTTTAGAGCAGGTGTGGCCATCCTTGGCAACTTTAAGACGTGTGGACTTCTCAACTCCCAGAATTCCCCAGCCGGACAGCAGGGGAATTCTGGGAGTTGAAGTCCACCAACTCTTAAAGCTGCCAAGGTTGGGCAGTGCTGGTTGAGAGGCTGTTTCACAGGCAGTCCTCGACGTAAGGCCACAATGGAGCCCAACATTTCTCTTGCTAAGGGAGACCTTTGCTAAGTGAGTTTTGCCCCATTTTACGAACTTTCTTGCTATGGTTGATAAGCGAATCCCTGCAGTTGTTAAGTTAGTAACCCGGTTTTTAAGTGAATCTGGCTTCCCCCAGTGACTTTGCTTGTCAGAAGGTCGCAAAAGGGGATCGCGTGACCCCGGGAGACTGCAACCGTCATAAATAGGAACCAGTTGCCATGCGCGTGAATTTTGATCATGTCATCGTGGGGCTTCAGTGCCGTTGTAATTGTGAACTGTTGTAAGAATAAAAACTAGCACAACAATTTCAACATATGTATGGCCCAATAAGTGTTGGTTGGAACATAAGGCTGGATAAGAGGATATTCATCACCCCTGGAATTCCAACCCATCACATGGATAAGGACCATAGGTACAGTTGCTCTCCATATCTACCCAGCATCCCTATTCTCCATGTAGTATCCTATCCCAGCTACAAATATCTTGTATGACCATTATTCCATGCTGTTTGTGGCCATCACATAGTTCTATTATAGACGAACAGGAAGTAGTGTCTGATCACAAGTCCAAATTTTGGAAGCAGACCTCAACCTTTACCTATGCAAGTGGGACTTCCATCAAAACGTTGCTATCTCGAACGCTTTTGATGAAAACTCCACCTGGTCGTGCCCTTTCGCAAGATCCAGGTAGTCCTTGACTTATGACCAATTGCTCAGTAACCATTTGAAGTTATGATGGCAGTGAACAAATGCTGGTTACAATCAGCTCTCAGACCTCTGGCTGTTCCAGTACCCCCACAGTCATGTGATTACCCCTCAGTTGCACTTTACATCTTCTGCATCCTCTAGCAACGGAAATTCCAGTCCCAATTATCGTCATAAGCCAAGGCCTACCTGCATGTTGCTTCTCCTTCTGTTTACCCTTCTCAATAGTCTGCATTCCATTTCAGATGAATAAATCCATCCAGTATGCTCCACGGTCACAATAACTAAGGGTTATTATGATTTCGGTGGCGCAGTGGTTGGAAAGCAGTACTGCAGGCTACTTCTGCTGACTGCCGTCTGACTGCAGTTTGGCAGTTCGAATCTCAGCAGGCTCAAGGTGGATTCAGCCTTCTATCCTTCCGAGGTCAGTAAAATGAGGGGGCAAGAGGCTGACTCTGTAAACCGCTTAGAGTGGGCTGTAAAGCACCGTGAAGCGGTGTATAAGTCTAAGCGCTATTGCTGCTGCTATTTCCACCCCACTGTTTTTCTCCTAAAGAAAAGGCAAGCAACCCATGGTTCAAGACCCTTAGATGCATCCCTTGTATTGCAGATCTTTGCAAAGCTTAACACCTTTAAAGTTAAGGAGATAAAGTTAATCTCCTCCAAATGAAAAATTGTATGCTATAATTTTCGGCTGCATGTGTTCCATCCTCCCACCCACAGGGACGTTTTTAGACAAATACTGCCTGTCCTTGTTTTAAAGTTTTCTTTTGATATTCCTACAGATACTTTCACACACCCACCCACCCCCCTGTAAATAGCTCCATTTTAATGATTAACTAAAAGGACTGTAGAAGAATGAGTTTGCTAAATATTCTTGAGTTTACAGACAATTGCATTCTTATGCTTTTCGGTCCACTACATTGCTTTTCATGAAAACAGGCAAAGAATGCATGTTTCTTATCTCTTATATTTTTGCCTAAGGTTTCTTTCATTGAGCAAAGGAAACAAAAGTTACCCTCCGAAGATGTCAGCAGTTCCAGTTCTTCATAGTCTTCACACATTCGTTTGACCACATCAATTTGTTCTAGTGTCAAACGCACAGCGTCTTTGTTCTGTGCATCGCAGAGAACGTATACTGACCAAAACTGGGAAGATTTAGAACATAGGAGGAGGAATGAGTATAAACTATATTTGCCACCTTCAGTTATTTATAAAAACTAATAAAGGCAGGATAAAAATCGAACAAACCAGTAAAATAAAGATAGCAACTGCAATTATCAATTTGATACTTTGCTTCTTTGCATCATGTGAAACACCAAGTTTTTTTCACCAATGCTGATGTAGAAAGTTAGCACACACACACCCTGCTAGAAGAATGAAACATTTTGAGAAATATTAAAAGGCAGAATATTATATTTCCCTGGATGATAAAAGAAGAAACAAGTTTTAAAGACAGAAAGCAGCTCCCTGCCCCCAGCAGATATTTGGTGCCCATTAAGAAAGACTGGGCCAGCCTATATACAAGACAAAAGACTTCCATGGGATTAAGACACGACCCTCCAGGACATAATAGGATTAACCCATCTAGCAGCAGAGCTCACCACATGGCACAATCACCTGGGGACATTGCATCAGTCAGCAAACTTCAAACTAGCTCAGCAGAGATGATCCCTATGGGAGTCTGACAACAGCCAATAGAACACATGCTCTTGCACAGGAACAGGAAGCTCAAGTGCAAAGCCCAAGAGAAGATATAAATACCCCCCACTCTCAACTCCATGTGGTCAGCTGTCCAGAATCACACGTGCTTGGTGGTTCTGCTTCATCAATAAATGGACCCTCTTTCCAATTAGCCTCCAGCCTCCATTTTGTCTCCAGCACCTTTCTCCCAGCTTGGAGCTGAACCAGATGGATATTTCTTCCCACAGCACAAAACAAAAATCTGTCTATACCAGAAATTATGAGATAGATGTTAGATATTATGGTATTAAATACCAGGCAGTGCCTGGCCCAGGATATTCAATATCTACATGACAATTCACTGCTAAGTATATTCAAGTCTTACTGGATTCAGTGACATAAATGATAAATTCAGTCCGATAGAAAAATACTATATCTTAATGATCACTAGCAGTAGTATCTGGTTTGTCTCTGAACCATAAAAGCTCAACTTTTGGATGGTTTAATATTTTCCACTAGGTGATGGAAAGCCATTAAAAAGTTGAGTTTCCATTTTACTTCACAATCCCCCAGATATGTTCATAATCTTACACCTAAACCTCAAGAATCTGAAGCTGGAAGAACAGTCTGCCACCTGGAGACTGAAAAGAGAACAAGCCTTTTATGTAAGGAAAAGGAAACATTGGGCCAACATTTCCCTCTAGTGGGTAGTCCTGTAGTAGTACATATAGAAGCAGGAACTGTATTAAATCAACACGCTATAATTAGACTCTAGCAATAGTAAATGAATACAAGATCTCGAGGCACTTTAAAGGTGAATGCATTTTATTTTTATACGCTCAGCGCTGGAAAAACCCTGTCATACTTACAATAGAGGAATGTAAAGTAAAGATGACAGGACTGGCATGATGGTTAAATTAACAGATTTTGTGACAGAAAAGTCATTGCTGGGGAAAAATGGGGAAAAAATCAAATTACATCAAATATGTATTTGACGATTGTTAAATTTTTAAAAATTCCTTTTGGAGTAAAATGGACACTATATTATAGTGTTAAACTAAAGGTTCAATGTAAGTACATCTTTGGAAGAAGAAGCCAGAAGTCATTTTTTATATATATTTTTGACTCTTGCTCATGTAGGTAGTTCTCGACTTACAACAGTTTGTTTACTGGCCATTTGAGGTTACAACAGTGAGTTATGACCATTTTTCACACTTACGACCATTGCAGCAAGCAAAGTCAATGGCAGAAGCCGGATTCGCTTAACGACCATGTTACTAACTTAACAACTGCAATGATTCACTTAACAACTGCGGCAAGAAAGGTTATAAAATGGGGCAAAACTCACTTAACTGTCTCGCTTAGTGAGATAAATTTTGGATTCAACTGTGGCCGTAAGTCGAGGACTACCTGTAATTTTTCTGCACCCTCCATTATCTTTATTAGTTTATGTTGGTTTTTATTTGTATGTTTTATAGAAATTATTATTATTATTGTTATTGTTGTTGTTGTTGTTGTTGTTGTTATTATTATTATTATTTTAAAATGTTATCGTGAAATTTCAGTTTCTATGGCCACTTCTGCACCAATACGTCTATATATCTGTTTTATGAAAACTGGTACAAAACTAGGTTGCATTTATTCACAGGCTTGTGATCTATAAAATCCAACTTGTAAAAAAAAAAAGTGCAGCTGGGAGAAAAGATGGAAAAGAAAAAACATGGGGTGTTGGTTCTTAATGCAGGACATTCCTCTAATAAATATAATAATCAGCTTGAATGGAAGCAATCCAGAGAAATGCATCTGATATCCCAGCAAAGTCAAATGATGGGGCTCCCATCTTCCATCTCTTTTCTATGCAGCCTGGTAGAAAAGTTGCCTCTAAATGACAGCTGAGGACCAATGAGCAGATGGTCCCTTTCAGCCAAGATGATCAGATGGTTCCTATTGTCCTTATTGTTCCTTCCATAAGTTCCGTTCAGCCATTAATAGACTTCCTCAATCCCCAAAACCAATGTTTAATTGCATCAGAAATTCAAAAGAAAAGCATTTGCAAACAAGTTGCGTATCATAGTAAAAGTTAAAGTTTAATTTGAGCTGAGTTTGATTCCTGATCGTCATGGACACATCTAATGTTTTTCTTGGGTACGGTACGTAAGTGCTGTCCTGCTTATTTATTTATTTTATGTAATCAACCATCTAACTTGCACATGACTCAGTGGTGTGCAGAATTAAAGCAAAAACTGAACCATCAGCATATTTGTTCAAAATCAGCTATTTTATCTGAAAGATGCTCTTCAAATTCCTTGGTGCAATCCTGAAGGTGGAACTCAAGAACTGTTCACCCAGAAGGATCTGGATCACCTTAAACAGTGCTGCCAGTTGGCTTTCTGCAGATGCAATAAGGGAAGAGGAGTATTAATGCTTCATCACCCTTACCACCATAAGATAGACCTTAATGGCAGCTCTAACCAGTTGTTGGTTCAAATTCATTCTTTGTTCTCCGCCAACAATGCTCCAGACATCTCATAACCTGCTTCAGCTCCCTGAGCTCTTCTATGAACCATAGAGAGTGAAATATTTTATGGGTAGGGAGAGGTTGTATGGGTGTGATCTGGTCGAAGGCCTTGGTCGCTCCCTTGTTTGAGGCAAGGCCAAAGACTTGGTTAGACTGTACAGTGGATCATCAGGAAGTTTCCTTTCGAGCCCATTCAGCTTCATCAGTCACTGGGGTGAACTAATCAAATAGGTTCCATCTCTCTGTGGTCAAGTACAGTAACCAGAGCTTCTTATGGCCACCAGAGATTGATTTAACCATGACAGGGAAGCCTTGGAGAGCTCCCCCAAGTCCAGATCATATTGCCACTGATCCAACAGGAAGACCAAATCAGGTGCGTTGCCAATGTCCCATTTCGGGCCCTGTATGGCCTGGGACAGGCACATGGTTGTCCTGATAGCCAGTTCAGGCCTACTCATAGAGAATGCAAATTGAAATGTCTCAGGACCATAAGCCTGGAAAACTCCACTGACAACTCAGAAATTGAGTCAAGGAGCCCGGGCACAGAAGTTACTATGAACGCCTGGTACTTTAATTTTAGTCCAATGAAGACTTGGTCAGTGAAGGTCAGGTATTTTAACTTTGCTTATAAAAGAGTTTCAGTCAGAGCTATGCCTCACGTTTCTCCATAAGTGAATTAAGAGCCAGTTATACAAAAGATTCAGCCACCAGCAATCTAGATCAGATAAACAGAAGCTTGCCAGCAGATGTTAACTGGAGATAAGAATCAGCACAAGAATCAGTGTTTGCTAGAAAATGCTGAAGGCATAACCCACATAGAAGGGGTGTTAGTTTGATATATATATATATAAATAAAAGATGCAGTCAGAAAACAGTTCAAAGAAATGTTGCAAGTATGTCCATTAATTGTTGTGAACCGCCCCGAGTCTTCGGAGTGGGGCGGTATATAAATTAAACTTATATATATATATATATATACTGTACTTCTCCCAAGATATTACAAGCCTAGTTGTGTTTAATTCACACTAAAATTTAAAAGTGTTGTTGTGTATGCATGCTTTGAAGGAAAAAAAGGAAGACACAGAAAGGAAAGGTAGCTTCCACAGATGCTTTTCAAATCAGAAGCAATAACTATTAAAAAATACTAACCATTAATTGGTTTATTATTATCCTAAACAAGGCACGGTTAAGTTTATTGACTGGATCATTAAAAGTTAATGGTAGAAACCTGTCTAGGTTTGAGTGTCCCAAGGTTTTACATAGTTGGAAGTTGCATTTAACCTTCATTTTCAACTGTGTTTGTTTCTTGAAGGCTGCCTTCAAAGATCCCTGTAATTTTTTTACCGGCATTTTTCAGAAGTGGTTTGTCATTGCCTCCTTTTTAGGGCTGAGAGAGAGTGAGTGAGTGAACCCTTTGTGCCCAAGGTGGGATTAGAACTCCTGGGCTCCCCATTTCTAGCCTGATACTTTAAACACTACGCCAAACTGGTTCTCAATTTGTAGTTTATCCATGCTTTTTTAAAATAAACTTCATTGGCTTGTTGTATATAACACACTAGCAGCGCAATGGCTCAGTGGTTAAAAACTGGAAAGTTGACAGCCCAAGTTCAAAATCCGAGCACAGCGCAGTGGGGTGAGCTCCTGTTTCTAGCTTCAGTTCCTGATCACCTAGCAGTTTGAAAGCATGCAAATAGATAAATAGATACAGTATCATTTCAGTGAGATAGTAACAGTGTTCCATGCACCTCCGCATATAGTCATGCTGCCACATGATATAGAAATGTTGTTGGAAAATTCTGATTTCCTTGGCTAAGAAACAGATGAGCAACGCTCCCTAGACTTCAATATGACTGTGAAGAGGAATCCTTTACCTTTATAAAACACACTAAGTCAAAATCAGTCAAACCCTAGATGTGAAGTCAATTTGACTGGTCCTTGTTTTGTTAAATCATTCATTCCATTTACTGCATCACCTATGAAAATTCATAAACTAATATAAAAGTGATGGCTATGTCCTTTCAGTTATGCTTAATATCTGATTGAATTCAAGGGATTGCAAAGATTGGAATACAGTGATTTTTTTTATTCTAATCAGTAGGGAAGGATACTAAAGTTTGTAAGTCCTGGCCAAATTACACTGCAAAAAGAAAGCAAGCAATTATCCAACGTTTGGGCCAATTTGTCACACACACACATACACACAAACTCATAGAATCCAGCACTGCATTTGGGTTTTTCTAATGACAATGTCTTTCCTAAATATATTATGATCCACTCTGGGTTCTTGAAATGAATAAAAGTTAAACAGACATTTTCAGATCATCAACTCAGTTTCACTTGGTTTAACAGCAAATTATGAACACTGACAGTGTTCATAGCATAATTTCTTAACCTGCCTACATTTGAGAGTCCCCAGTATGCTGACAGGCTATTTCAGCGAGGTTGCTTCTGACAAGAAAAGCATCCCACAAGCTTCAAAAGACCCTTATGCAGCTGTGCCTGGATTTAGATTGCGTCAGTAGGCAAAGGACTCCCTAGGATGAGGCAATAGTACTTTTCTCTGCTCTAGTTCCCAGAAATTAATGCCATGATAATGAGGCGATTCACTTACCCAGGCGATGTCCAACGTGCCCAGGAATTTGTACTACAGGTAAGATAAAACCTTCATTAAAAATAGCGGTTGTTCCTAAAGAAAATTTGGTATATTCTTATGATTTCACTCTTCCTTGCACCAAACATCAATTGATACAATGCTGATTGAAGTACATCTGGTCCTTGTTTAACAATCACAGTTGGGACCTGCAACACTATCTCTAAGGGAGACATCACATGACTATGAGGCTTACAATCTCACTTCCACTGTGGTCATTAAGCGAGACATCATGTGGCATGACTTTCAGTTTTACTATCAGCTTTTCTTTTTATTCTTCGTAGCGGAAATGCAAGGACTGATTATAATTATTTTTTCAGTATTGTCATAACTTCAAAAAAATAACTAAACAGGGCAGTTGTTGAGTAAGGACTACCTCTTTATGTTTTTACTACAGCTAGGAAAAACCCATCATGCTGGCATTCAGAGCCTGTGTGTCTGATTCTGTAAGATTAAAGTTACAGCATCTATAGTAAATCCATGTCCATGCTACAGCAATTATTACATATTAGCACAGATTAAATATTTTAATTTGACCATGCTATTTTGCAAGCAGACATATTCATGAGTTTCTTGTATAGAATTGTTCAAATGTTCATGGAGAGCTAGTCATGAGATTCCTGTATAAAATCTGAATGTCATGGAGAGCCGGTGTGGTGTAGTAATTAAGGACTGGACTAGAAAATAGGAGGGCCAAATTCAAAACTATCTTTAGCCATGAAAATTCATAGGATAATTTTGGACCAAGTCATTTTTAACCCAGTCTACAAAGAATTGTTGTATGCAGGGGTGTCAAACTGGCGGCCCACGGACCAAATGTGTCACACGTAGGCCATGCCCACCCCAGCTCTGGAGAGCAAAATGTCACAATACATTATGTGGTGGCAATGTGACACCACAAGCTTGATACCCGTGTTGTGTGGAATAAAGGGAAGGGACATACATCTCCCATATAAGTTGCCTTTAGCTCCTGCAGGGATATGCATCTAGCACAGTGTTTTTCAAACCTGGCAACTTTAAGATGTGTGGATTTCATCTCCCAGAATTCCTCAGCTACCAAACTGGCTGCAGATTTCTAGGAATGGAAGTCCACACATCTTAAAGTTGCCAAGTTTAAAAAAAACACTGATCTAACATGATAATACTGAAAGTGGATTAAGTAAATATTGTCTTGGTAATTCATGCAAGCGTCTCTCAGCAGACTGCCAATTTTTATATTTAGTGAGTTGGGTATATTGGGTGTTGTTTAAGACTCAAGGAACATTTTCCTAAATCATGGCATCCATGGTAGCATAAAGCACATTGGAGATAGAGAACTTTTCAAAGTAGCTTAAACCTACGTTTAAATTGTATGGATCTATAAAACACAGTTATAAGTCAGAGTCAACTAAATTCTCACAAAACCAATGGCAGAATGGAGAAGCAGCAGCTTTGTATGGTTCACTAACTCCTCCTTTAATATTTTGGTCTTTTCTTAGAGTGGTGGCATACAGCAGACAAACTACCTCGCACAGCGCTATTGCCATGAGGCAGTGAAGGAAATTAGCAAACTCCGACCATCTCCAGAAAGAGATGCCCTTATGCAGCTGGCAGAGATTGTCTTGTCTCGAGACAAATAATCATCTTCTTTCTGGTGATTCTGGCAGCTATTTTACCAGACTGTGCCTAAACTGTTTCAGAACATCTTGGCTTGCTTCTGGTGGAGATCCCATTTTAAAAAAAAAAAGTTTTCCTAGTTAAGTAACTAGGGTTATGAAATGCTTTTATTGAAGAAAGCCTTATGCAACAGTGAAACACAATCAGTCTGTTAAACTGGTAGCAGCATGTGGTATCTATGTTTTTAATGAAGAGGTTTCTTGTTTTATGTGGGAATTTGTTTACACTGTTCACTATTGACGCTGAAGGCCACAAACAGTAAAATACAATCAGTGTATTAAATTTTTTCTGCAGTTCCTCATGTGTGCTGGGAGTATAACCAACTCCTTGAATAATTAAATTGCCTGTTAGAATTTCAGAGTACCCAGAAAATTAAAGAATGGTTTATTATAAAAGACTGTACATACTTGTTATAATTAAAACAGGTTATATACAAATCAAGAAGTGTTCCAATTTATAAAGGGAGTACAAATATGTTTCATGGGTTGCTGTTTGATGTCAGAAATAACATGTTAACAATCAGGAAAAGGCAAATAAAGCAGTTAGGTTCATTTAAGGAACAACAAGGCAGCGGATCATTCAATATTGAATGTTGATAGATATTATTGTTCTTGTATTTAGTACACTTGCTTGTTCATCATTTAATGCCCATTAGGATGGTAATTAAGCCCAAATAAATCTTTATTACACAAAATAACAAATCCCTTTATAATTTAACTTGTGCATTATCCAAAACCAGAAATGTGACCTGACCTTGTGACCAAGCTGGAGATGTTCTACTGCATGGCAAAAGCCAAATGGTTTGCATATCTTTTTCTGCATAAGCTGTTCTTGCTCTTTTAGTAGAATACATACCTAGAAACAGCATTGCTATGGAAATACATCCCTGTTAAGCCTGTAAAAGTTGTATTCCTAGATAGATGCTGCTTAAATATAGTGATGTCGAAAAAAATCAGTAGAAAATCCCCCAGGGATGAAAATTTACTTTCAGCAGAGCAAGAGACCTTCATAGTTTTAAACAGAACAGTCACTTGGGATTGTTTGTTCGCCCACCTTCTGCACATTCATCTATATTTGCAATGTGTCATTAAAGCTTCTCTCTTAAGGCAGTTCTACAGCAAAAGGCTGCTTGCTACAGGAAAAATACCATTGCAGCTAGAATTAAAAAGTGATTAAATATTTAATTCACCTATCCTGTGGTACATCAACATTATAAATTTCACCATCCCTGGCCACACTCTGGTAGCTAAGAAGAGAAACAGATTTCTGCTCTAAAACTGCTCCCAGATCACTGCAACCTGGTAAGTCACCTAAAAAGAAAACTAATGGGCATTTTAGCAAGCTAGAACAACTTTGCTTTATACTTTCTCCCATCAGGCTTTTATTGATGTGCTTTGTGTTTCCAATAGTAGCTTTTCAAAAATCATGAGTAGCAGTCTCCATATCCCTTTACTAACAAATAAGCCAAATAATGTGTAATCTGAATATATAGTAATCTGCAGAAGTGTACTTTTCCCTTTACTGGGGTGTTAAGATTTTGGACCTGCAATTAAAAATGGCCCTGTTGATAAGGGGAAAATTTTGGTAAGTCAACATGCTTCAATATTGCTTTGCAAAGCTAGGCAAGCCAACAAAAGTAATGGACAAGACCTTTGGTTCATTTATGTATTTATGAATGGAAAAATCAATGCAATTTTACTCATTAAAAACTCAGGTACAAATTACACACACATCATAAGACCACCCATCTTTGATTCACATGGACATATTCGATAAGAGACTCAAAGGACTCACTGGAATAGACTCTTAGTGAAACTACTCCAGTAAAAGATTACAACAAATTGGAAGCATCTTGGATTTTCAGAAAAAAGTGTAATTCAATACATAAGTTTTTATGCATGCTTTTAAACAAATACTATATTTTGAGGATGAGCAATAGTCTAAATAAAGGTAAATGACCAGCATTATTAAACTTTTCAACCAGATTTAAAGTTAGTCTAACAGTTGTTAGTTTATCATGCTGTTGCACTGAGAAAAGAAAACAATGGCACGATTTGAATCTTGAGTCATTAAGTAGTTTAGACCCTAGTTCCCCAGAATATTTAGGCTGGTCGTAGAAAACAACGCATAGGTAAATAAGCATAATCAGTAATAAACAGTTCAGTTATTTGCAAAACAGAATAGTTTTTTCTTGGAATGTTCTGTTTTTCCCTCTAAAATGAGCCAATCCAATCATTCTGTGGTGGTATGCTTCTGGAAGTGTATCTTCCAGAATGCAAACCGGTTTGTAGAATTCTTGTTTTAGAAGCAAAGGTGTCTTGAACACCATGACTCTTCTGATCCCAAAAAAAAGACTTCTGGAAACACAAACCTCACCCAGAATATTCAGACTAGGCCATTCTGGGGAAAATACCAAACTTCTGAGAACAAACCATTCCATTCTGCACACCCCTAAAACATTTGTTCATTTTACAAACTCGAGAAACAGATGCTTTCAGATGAACATTCAATCATGCCATTTAAACAGTATGGCCTGGAAAGGATGTGCACATTTTAAGGAGCATTAAGACAAGTGTTAATTTACCCTTTGTAGATCATCATGGCATGACTGAAGGCAAAGCCTGGCCTGAAAAAAGAGTTAATCTGCATAGTGCATGATTGATTCAACATAATTTCCAGGAAACAGGCCAGTCACTCTGTTGCATACACCTTCATACCAACCATCATCATTCTTCTTTATCACATAAATGATTGCACCCTCCATGAACGATAGCTCATCATCCTTGTCCTTTGAGTAGTCATAAATGGCAACAACTAGAAAAATGGAAAGAGGGGTACCAATGAATTTTGTCACAAGTTGTTCTAAAATCATTTCTAGAGTTTTCATATCAATTCAGTTTTTTCATTTTAGATTCTTGTCTCTGTCCCTCCCTCCAATGCTCTTTTTCTCCTTCTGTTTTCTCCATAAAAGCA